>JAWWMW010000015.1:59031-80941 GCA_035048345.1 Echeveria elegans | reverse complement strand
ATTCGGAACGACGAATAATAAAAATAGGGTACCAAGTGATTGTTTCCGTCGGAACGACGGGCGGTACGCTAGTTTTTCCATAAGTAAATTCTCATGAAATTCATGTTCTGTCAAATTCGAAAATGGTATTGTACCTTCTAATTTTATACATAATTTCGTTTTTTAACTTTTGAGTTTCGGCTCAGTAGTTCATTAAAAATACTACATAAATTAAGGGAATGGATCAAATAAAAAGACCCATTTGTTATAGAAAGTATTAAAACACTAGTTACACTCCCGTCGTCCCGACGGAAATTTTTCGGTGTCTTCATTCGATTTAATTAAGCTTTACAACATTTTTTGCTCCATTGATAATTTATATTTTTCAATTCTTAATTTTATAATTTTTTTAAAATTCTCAATTTTAATTTTTTTTGAAATCTACCTGATCAAAAATGATCAAATACAGTCAAATACAGCCAAATACGATCAGTTTGTCAAATATAGTCAAATACGGATGAATAGTGATGGATGACATATAGTGTAAATAAGGAGGGTGGGGAGGGGTATTTTTGTCAAAGTCTTATTGCAATGAGATATTTAGTGAGGAAAATAAGGGAATTAGTGAAGAAAAGTGGGTGGTTGGTAAATGGTTGATGGTGATATTCTTTTATATATATAGATTCTCGTCCAAAGATAGTGTATGCCTATCTTGGCAGCCATCACTATCTTTACACCACTTGTCCCGTAGTTTCTGATTATGCATTGACCCTTTTGTTCTTTTGGTTTTGTTTTAGGTTTTTTGGATTCAAAATGTGAAACTGATATTATGAGACTTTTCAGGAGGGTTTGGGAGTTACCTGTTTGGAATGAGCAGTGTTGTGGCGAAACAAACAACTGAGCTTAAAGACGCTGAGAACATCAAGGACCCGAGTCTTGGATGGATCATTGGATTTCTCTTTGTTGTCAGCTTCCTCCGTCTCTTCTCAATTGTTCCTCTTCGAAAGGTACTAATTAACTCTTGTCTTTCCAGTCTCCTGAAGATACTTTTGTGCCCATCTCAAAAATATTTCTTGACACATTGTGATGTTTTTTTTCTTCTTTCGAGCCAGATTATGATCATCGACTTCAAACTAACATGTCCAAGCGGAACCTCGACAGCTCATCTTATCAACAGTTTCCACACTCCGCAAGGGGACAAGCTAGCGTTGGAGGGAGAAGGAGGAGGAGGTGGTGGTGGAGGAGAAGAGGGAGAAGGAGGTAGTGGTGGAGGAGAAAGATGAGATGTTGGATTGTATTTTTATATTTTCAATTTGACATCTAAATTTTTTAAAATTATAAAGGATGTTTAATTGAAAGCGGCAAAGTGTAAAAAAAAAAAAAGTACAGATGTAAATCTTTTTCTATAATTGCCCCTTAAATAAATTACACACGAAGTTATTTTTCATGCAATTAATAAATAAATATTAATATAATTCAGACGAATAAAAGTGTAAGAAAATAAATATTCAGTGTAATTATCATCGGCCAAATTGTCGCCGGAAACCGAGCTGGCCATTCTCTACCCCTGTCATCGTCTTCGTTGCATCATCTTCTAAACCGCAGAATTGCATCGAAGAAGAATTCAATTTTACCGTCGGATCCCGTTTCGCGTTCTGTAATGGATTTGATTTTCTAGGGTTCGTTAGTTTTTTGACGAAGTCGCAACGGTGGTGGTGGTCGTTGTTGCCGTCGTCGTCAGAGGAAGGAAGGAAGAAGAATCCGCAATGTCTCGCCAAGCAGCTACCTCGAATGTCCACAAGTCCAAGACTTTGGATAATAAATATGTTAGATTCAATTTGCGCTTTACTTTTGTCTGTAGTTTATGGTTTTTGATTCATGTAGTGAATTGGAATTCAATTCTTTTTATTTATAATTAATTAATTTTTTGTTGTTGAGGAATTGAAGTGAATTTGAATGAGAAAGTGATGTTTGGTAATGTTGCGCAGATGCTTGGGGATGAGATAGGGAAAGGTGCGTATGGAAGAGTGTACAAAGGGTTGGATTTGGAGAATGGAGATTTTGTTGCTATTAAGCAAGTTTCTTTGGAGAATATTGCTCAGGAGGATCTCAATGTTATCATGGTTAGTTATTTATTGGTTGTTCCGTTGTTGTTATAGAGCAATGTACTCAGTAGTAAAGTGGAGTTTTTTTTAAGGTGCTGCTAGCTTATTGATATCTTGCGGTACTTTTCGTCTGGAGATATTCTTTGTGTACACGAGATGACTAGTTGTTTGTGTTCAAGACATTTTTTTGGCTTACATTTCATGTATGCAGTTCTGATGTTTGCTGACAACTCTTTTTTGTGATGTTATGCTTCCGGCGATGCATCAACTCTCAGCAAGAAATTGACCTACTTAAGGTATGTTTGTGTTCAGTTCAGTTCATTCTCGTGTTTACATGTCACTTATGCAGTTTATTTCATTTAAAATTTGCTGGCAACCCTTTTGTGATGCGAGTATTTCTTTTTGTGGATTCTGATTTATAAATATGCTGTTTGGTATGGGAAATTGTTTCAGTCCGTGACTTAAGCGCTAGTTGTGTTGTGTGTTTTGAATAACAATTGAGTAATCTTGGAACATTCCTAGTGTGGTGTCGACAAGATACAAATAGTGTCCTAGTATGCAATCAACTCTCAGCAAGAAATTGACCTACTTAAGGTATGTTTGTGTTCAGTTCAGTTCATTCTTGTGTTTACACGTCACTTACACAGTTTATTTCATTTAAAATTTGCTGGCAACCCTTTTGTGATGCGAGTATTTCTTTTTGTGGATTCTGCTTTATAAATATGCTGTTTGGTATGGGAAATTGTTTCAGTCCGTGACTTAAGCGCTAGTTGTTTTGTGTGTTTTGAATAACAATTGAGTAATCTTGGAACATTCCTTGTGTGGTGTCAACAAGATACAAATAGTGTAGTGGATATATAGTGGTGCAGTCGGCGGCTATGCTACCGACATAGCCACCCCTTAAGAAAGCCTACTTTGAGTTTGTGGCAGGCAAGATGGAGTCCCGTTACACATTATATTTAAGTGGTATACTGAGAAACTGCAGGCTTTCTGATGATCTGTTAATGTTACGCCTTACAGAACTTGAACCACAAAAATATTGTTAAGTACCTTGGGTCTTTGAAGACAAAGAGTCACCTTCACATTATTCTCGAGTAAGAGCGTGAACTTTTGGCCTTTAAGTGCGGCATAAATTGCTTATGTGTTTTAGTTACCATGTATCAAACTATCAATTACTCCTTCGGGTATATGGACAGGTATGTAGAGAATGGTTCGCTTGCAAACATAATAAAGCCAAACAAATTTGGTCCCTTTCCTGAATCGTTAGTTGCTGTATATATTTCTCAGGTTTGCTCATTACGTCTTTCGTTTTACCGAAGATTTGTTTCAGCTGCCCTAGCTAATAGTCATAGGTTTAATTGGAAATAATCCGTAAGTTGATGGTTTCAGGTTTTGGAAGGCTTGGTATATTTACACGAACAAGGTGTAATCCACCGGGATATCAAGGGTGCAAATATTTTAATCACGAAAGAAGTAAGCGTTCATATTGTTGGAGTGGATAAAATTAGACAATTTGGACACTCTTCGCGTTCCTTTCCTAATAATTGACCCTGCAATGATAAGCACATCGTAAATGGTGGGCATCAAGTGTAATTTATATGTTAACTCGAGCAGACTCCTTGTTTCTCGAGTACATTTGCAAATTATCTGACTCTTACATTTTGGATTTCATGGTATTTATAGGTAAAATGGAACTTAATATATCTGGAAATTATACATGTGGATGTTTCTGTAAATATAATCAATAATCTTTTCCTCAAAATGACGTTTATCTGAATAAAATCTTGATTGATGCTTTCAGGGTCTTGTAAAACTTGCTGATTTCGGCGTTGCGACAAAACTAACAGAAGCGGATGTGAATACCCATTCAGTAGTTGGCACTCCGTATTGGATGGCTCCTGAGGTACTTCGAGTGTACAAATTTATTTCTTTGTGATGTGTACTTTTGGTTGCTGTCTATTGAAACTAGATCCGGAAAATGACATATTTGTTCCCTTAATCCTTAGGCAGATAAAAGTGATGTCATGAGTGTTTCCTCTTAGCGTGTTTAGGTTCAGTCAGTTATCGAGCATTTGTATGTGATTTAGTAATGTGGCACACTATTTTTAGATTAGTGTTCGGTTTATCGAATGCAAATGGAAATGTTTTTTTAGTTTTACGGAGAACATGTTGGCCACACTTTTGTTAATCTAAGAAAACCAGCCGCGGCATAGCCTTAACCCAATTGATCATTCAGGTAATTGAAATGTCTGGGGTATGCGCTGCATCTGACATTTGGAGTGTAGGCTGCACTGTTATAGAACTTCTCACCTGCCTCCCTCCATACTATGATCTCCAGCCTATGCCGGCTCTCTTTCGCATTGTGCAGGTTTTTTATTTGCTTTTCTTTATTCAATCTTTTACTGCTAGCTGTGGTTTTACTTGGATCAAATGAGGAATTGCATATAAAGGATCGGTGGATTGTTATGTTGATATGAATAATCATGAAAGAGTTTATGTTCAATTATATTCCCATGTGGCACTAATTGGAAAATAGGACACTGATGTTTCCTTTTTGAAGGATGAGCGTCCACCAATACCAGACGGTTTGTCCCCTGACATCACTGATTTTCTTCATCAATGCTTCAAGAAGGCATGTGTTCCTGAGCTTGGTTGTCCAATAGTCTACTTTTGCTTTTTATCTACGAAAGCACAGTTTATGGGCGGTCCATCATAATCTTAATGGTCATGATTGGATTGAATAATGTATTTTATCGTTTCGTGCAGTGATTAATGATTTTTACATATTTCAGGATGCTAGACAAAGACCAGATGCCAAAACTTTACTCTCACACCCATGGATACAGAACTGTAGACGAGCATTGCAGTCGTCCCTTCGCCATAGCGGGACAATGAGGTATTTACTGTGTTCAAAGTGACACACTTCATGCAAGATGGTGCTTCACTAGGTTTTCCTTGAATTTGTGCATTAGATTCTTGACAATTTATTTTGAGAATATGTTTCATATTTATATACCTTGAGTAAGGCGTGTACAGTTGCATCATGTATGCTTTCCATGTTTTAGAACAGAGGGTTACTAAATAAGAAGTTCCAGTGTAATTTTACAAGACGGTTGATTATACATTTATTCCTCAAATATCTCAGTATCCATGTCTAGTTATCTGTATGAAAAAGTCAGTGCTAGAGAAGAAATCATACTGGGATGAAGGGATATCTTTTCCTGATTTCATTAAGTTTCTTTAATAAGGTTTAAGAATGACGGGTAATTTTCTTCCGTTGTGCATAGATTGTAAATGCATAAAATAACAATTCGATTGATTGTTTCGCAACCCCTTGGGTGTGTCATCTTCATATTTTCATGTTTCTTTCAACTTCTGGTTTCAAAATTTGTTAAAGAGTTTGTTGACATTCAGCAATTACATTTTGTAGTATAATAACTAGTCTTTCGTGCAGGAATGTCACAGAGGATAATTCACAGGACGTGGGGAATTCAAACGGGGATGAGCATGCCATCGGCAAGAGTCCATCTTTGAATGACGTGAGAGCTGTTTTTATGAAGTCCATGTTTAAATACAGTCTCAGATATCAACAGTAACATTATACTACCTCTATGTGGAAGCCTTCTATGATATACCTCATGACTTGCTATCTAGGTTGCTAATCGGTCCAATAAATAAGGTTTATTCATTCAGGTGTGCTTTGTCATTTGTCAGAACTCAAAATGAATGCAGCAGTTTCCCATAACATTAGAGATCACAGCTTTCACCAGGAAGATAAATTAATTAACCTTTCATACATTATTTGTCAACAGATCCAAGATAGATTATAACTCGTAGTAGTTCATTGATAGCCTGCTAGCTAATGTGATAAAAATGAGTGGCATACTGTTGGGGAATATTTTAAGTCATTGCTGTTAGATTGCTCGACTTGTTAGGCCACTATGCTCAATTTGAAAGATTGGATGCTTGTGACTCAAACTTTAGAAACGGCGCTGCGGTAATTCATAAGCAACATTCTGTTGATAAATGAGTAACTTGCTCAGTGTAAACGTCTGGGTATTTCTTCTCAGAAATTGTTTTATATTAGGAGTTTATGCAAGAACACTAGTGTCTTGAATGTTTTATACTCTTTGATTTCATTATGTGTTGTCACTTGAAATGTCAGGGTATTTCTTCTCAGAAAGAAACAGACTTGAACAAACTTGATGACAATGGCTCCAGTTCTAAATTTGATATGGAAAAAAGCAACTCTGACAGTGACCACCCTGCCGACCCAGTTCCCACTTTGGGCAGTCACGAAAGTTTATCAATGACACCCGAATCTGGAAAATTTCTTTCTAGTTCTGTTGAGGATCATGAGTCCTCAAACAAAAATGATAACATTGATTCGACAGTGAAAGGTGTTGGAACCCAGGGCCCTGGAAGTAAGACAGTCCCATTCACAAAACATGAAAGCAAAGTTGCTCATGCTGGTAGCGATTCATTTGAATTTGGAGCAATCGGCTCCAATAGCGGTTTGTCAAAGGTGGTTTTTCTGACATGGCTGTTTCTGATAATGGTATTTGAATCTGTTTTTTGGTTTCTGATTCATTATTCCATTGAATGATTTGATTTTAAAGGCAGCAAATGGACAAGTGATTTTGGGAGGAAATGAACTTAGCAGATTTAGTGATACTCCTGGAGATGCATCTCTGGATGATTTGTTCCAGCCAATGGAGAAGATTGCTGAAGACCAATCTGCAGAAGCCTCAATTTCAGATTCCACCATAGATGTGAACCAAGGCGGTGCACCTGCAGATGATAATGGTAAGAATGACCTGGCAATGAAATTGAGGGCTACAATTGCTCAGAAACAAATGGATAATGAAATGGGACAGGCTAATGGTGGTGACCTGTTGCGTCTGATATTGGGTGTTTTGAAAGATGATGTGATAGATATTGACGGTTTGGTAAGTTTGTTAAATACTGCCGTTTTGGGATATTATCATTTGTATAGTTGATTTACTTATTTTGTTGGAGGTAAACAGTTCACCCGTATTCTGTTTTGTCTATCAGGTGTTTGATGAAAAAGTGCCCATAGAAAACCTTTTCCCTCTGCAGGTATGTTTTGGATGCACTCATACATCCGTATGTACTTCAAACCACCTAGTGTCAACTTCCAATAGCCTGTTTGATTAATGTTATCTGTGTGAAATTATGCCTACAGTCCTTAATTCATTATGCATTTAGATATGTTACTCATTACTATTTCTGGAATGTTTCTACCTGCCAGGCTGTTGAGTTTAGCCGTTTAGTTGCTGCATTGAGGCCTGAAGAGTCGGAAGATGTAATTGTATCCGCTTGCCAGAAACTCAGAGCATTCTTTCATCAACGGCCTGAGCAGAAAATTATCTTTGTGACTCAGCATGGTTTTCTTCCTCTCATGGAACTTCTCGAAGTCCCCCGACCTCGGGTATGCTAGCTTCTACAGGCAGTTACACTATCATGTATCATCCTTTCTTAAGTTACAAGTTTTGCTTACTTGTATGGATCTCTGTACTTCGTTTCAGGTCATATCTTCGGTGCTCCAAGTCATAAATCAGATCATTAAGGATAACGTGGGTTTCCAGGAGAATGCTTGCCTTGTTGGACTGGTAAGTGATTATCCTTGTGTGTTCGTAAGATGAATTATTCGCTAGATATTGTTAGTGTCTTAGTTGAGTTGCATTTTTATTATGTCATTTGGTTTAATAATGATTGCCACTTCTCTCAATTGAAGTTTTAGCTATTTGCACGTTCTTGTTCTCGCGTTATGTTTCTAGTGTTATTTTGGCAGTATTGGATTGGTCATTTGTGGCAAGTGATTTAGGATTTTGTTGACGAGTAGTATTGCAGATCCCGATTATCATGAGCTTTGCTGTACCTGATCGTCCTCGAGAAATCCGCATGGAAGCTGCTTATTTTTTGCAGCAGCTTTGCCAGTCCAGGTGTGTAGGTCAATTAGTATTGACTTCGTCACTTATATAGTTGGTAATGCATATACCTTTATACATAATGAATATCTTCCTTGCAGTGCATTGACTCTGCAAATGTTCATAGCATGCCGAGGCATACCTGTGTTGGTTGGATTTTTGGAAGCTGATTACGCCAAATACCGGTATGTATATATGTATGTCAATTGTTCTCTGTATATATACCTAATTAATGGGCTTACATTTTCTTTTCAACAAACACAATCCTACTTGATATCTGAACCAAAGTCTCATCAATTGTTCTCTGTATATATACCTATTGTTTACTATATTTTATGCTCTAATATTTTTTTCCTTATCTTTCAGGGACATGGTTCACTTGGCAATTGATGGAATGTGGCAGGTCTTTAAACTTCAACGGTCAACACCTAGGAATGACTTTTGTCGCATTGCTGCAAAAAATGGGATATTGATGAGACTTGTAAATACTCTCTATAGTTTGAATGAGGCCACCCGATTAGTTTCATCTTCTGGCGTAGGTGGCTCCCCCTTTGATGGCTTGGTTCCACGACCTCGAAGTGGTCCACTGGATTCGATGGGACATATCCTTGGTCCGGGTGAAGCATCAATTTCTGGAACAGATCAGTCTGACGTGGCTAGGATGCTCAGCATTGTTGACTATTCACTGGCATCCGGAGCACAGGATCTTGCAGGCACCTCAACCTCATACTCTCGAAGATCGGACGCTAATGACAAACCTAGGTCGAGCAATTATGGTGTAAATGAAGCAACTTTGTTGGAAAGGGTGTCGAGCTCTAGCAAGGATAGAGAAAGCCTCGAGCGTTGGAGAAATGATGGATCTCGTGCTGAAGGTGATGCTACGCAACGGCTTTCAAATGTTGCCCCTCAGTCGTCCACCGATAGGCTGGTAAAGTTGACCGACCCTGCTTTTAGTGGCCAGGCGACTGGTGTTGTTAATCAAGAACAAGTGAGACCCCTCCTTAGCTTGCTGGAGAAGGAACCCCCCTCTGGACACTTTTCAGGTCAGCTTGAGTATGTGCGCCATCTGTCTGGGTTGGAAATACATGAGAGTATTCTTCCTCTTCTTCATGCAACAAACGAGAAGAAAACTAATGGTGAATTGGATTTTCTAATGGCAGAATTCGCTGGTAAGTCGAGTTTCTTTGGCCATTTTCTTTTTTGTTTGTGGAACAGTTTTATGAATGTTTGGTGGTCTTGCCTTGTTGTGAAAAGTGATTGTACTTCCATTTGTTTATTTGAACAAATCATGGAAATGACTTCACAGAGGTTTCTGGACGTGGGAAAGAGAATGGTACTCCTGATGCCACTCCGAGAGCCTCGCAAAGAACGCTGTATAAAAAGGCAGGATTGGGATTTACGGAAGGGCATCCATCTACCTCTGATATTGCATCTCAAACAGCATCAGGTGTATTATCTGGTTCTGGCGTGTTAAATGCTAGACCAGGGAGTGCTACTTCGTCTGGATTGCTTTCCAATATGGTTTCGTCAATGACTGCTGATGTTGCCAAGGAATACCTGGAGAAGGTTGCAGATCTTCTTCTTGAATTTGCCCAAGCCGATGCAACTGTGAAATCTTACATGTGCAGTCAGAGTTTACTCAGTCGACTTTTCCTAATGTTTAACAGGATCGAGCCTCCAATACTTCTTAAGGTATGATTGAACTGTATTGTTATCCTTCTAGTTTTTCACTTATAAGGAGTTCCTATGGCATTTTTTAATTGTTTTGCCTTCGTCTCTATTAGATACTCAAGTGTATCAATCATTTGTCAACCGATCCGAACTGCTTGGAGAATCTTCAGCGAGCTAATGCAATTAAATCTTTGATTCCCAACCTTGAACTTAAAGATGGACTTCTTGTTTCACAAATCCATCACGAGGTAAGGGTTATTAACACCATTTTATGTTATAATCTTCCTTGGATGACCTCATTTCTTACTGGTATTTCTTTTCCCAAAGGTTCTCAATGCTCTATTCAACCTCTGCAAGATAAATAAGCGTCGCCAAGAACAGGCTGCAGAAAATGGCATCATACCCCATTTGATGCAGTTTATAATATCTGATTCTCCTTTAAAGCAATATGCATTACCTCTGCTGTGTGATATGGCTCATGCCTCACGAAATTCGAGAGAGCAATTAAGAGCTCATGGCGGCTTGGATGTGTACTTGAGTCTTCTTGATGATGAGTATTGGTCTGTGACTGCGTTGGATTCAATTGCTGTTTGCCTAGCTCATGACAATGACAGCCATAAAGTTGAACAAGCGTTGCTTAAAAAGGAAGCAGTGCAGAAGCTGGTTAAGTTCTTCCAGTGCTGTCCAGAACAACATTTTGTTCACATATTAGAACCCTTCTTGAAGATCATCACGTAAGTGCTTTTACATTGTCTTTGCTCGTTCCCCATATTATAGCATCCATGGATCCATATGCAATTATGCAGAGTACATTGTATTATGTAAATGGATTTTCATGTCACATTGCTGTTAATTGTTTTGCTTGTGATGCAGAAAATCCTCCAAAATAAACACAACACTTGCTGTCAGTGGATTAACACCTTTGCTAATAGCAAGACTGGATCACCAGGATGCTATTGCTCGTCTCAATCTTCTTAAGCTTATAAAGGTGATTCGCAAACTCCTTTTCTCTTTTGCTACAATGTACCACCATCTCATTTAAAGTTTTGGAATGGAAAACCTGTGCTACCAGAAACATCATATTTATTTTATAAAGGAAAAGCACAAGCACACAAGTCATTGGCATTTGCTTTCGGTGTTCAGTTGATTTAGCAAATGTCCACGGGCTTACTTTGTATTTGAAAATGTTTCAGGCTGTCTACGAGCACCATCCAAGACCAAAACAACTGATTGTGGAGAACGACCTCCCTCAAAAACTCCAAAACCTAATCGAGGAGCGCAGAGATGGGCAAAGATCTGGAGGCCAAGTATTGGTCAAACAAATGGCAACTTCACTTCTTAAAGCCCTTTACATAAACACCGTGTTGTAAATACAATCCATGTATCCATGCTACTCTCCATCCTCATTCAATCAAGGAGAGACAAAACTCCATCTCATATCCTATATAAGCTCAGTCTGTTCATCATATGTACATAGTGCTTGGCTTGCCTCTTTCAGCACAATGTGTAGCGAATTCATCCGTCGCCTTATGCTAAGTAATTCTAATTTATGTATGGTTATTTTCCAGGACACTTGACATATTGATGCTCATTGCTTCAATTCAGATTTGTGTAGTTTGTATTGTTGTCCAACGCAAACTCAATAATGCAGCAGCAGAAGAAGGTACTGGAGTGGTGGTGTTGGCATTTTGGCATCATGTTCATAAACCAATCTGTTTGCTCATGTGCATGAGTGCATGTTGTAATCCATAAGCCTTTAAAATAACACACATGTTAAAGTTTCAACAATCAGTGTGGGGACCTGGGATTTTGTTTGAAAATAATGCTAGCAGGACTTGTCACACCCTCCATTAATTAATCAGGTGTATAATGTTGATTTCTTTCCATTCAAATACATGTTAATATTTGAGATAGTTAAATTCATCTAATAGCCATGATAAATTTAAAAACTTAATCAAAAAATTCCAATTAGTATATCTGGGTGAATGACCGGTGGCAGCTTGGAATCACATTCCATTTTCCGCATTCACTAATCTACTTTGGGAAACAACGATTAATAAACATTTTTTGACATGTAGTATAAAAATATCTTTAACCTATTATCGAGCAGCACAAAACCTTCTTACTGACTTCTCAGCCAATGCATCACGATCCAATTGACTTTGATTAATAAACATTATTAAACATGTAGTATAACAATCTATTATCAATAAATAAAAAAAATTATCGCACGAAACCATATATGATGCTGCAACCACGTGTATTAAAAAACTTCATTATCCACTTACATAATACTCCATCAGTCTCAAATTATAAGTCCACTTCTCATTTGCACACATATTAAGAACTTTATGTATGTACAAAAATGTCATTTAAGTGTATTAGTGTGACTGCATTTATTGCACGTATTGAAAATATAAAACGTATAATTAAAGCATGGGTAATATTGTCCATTTATTATAATTTCTTTCCTAATTAAAAAAGTGGACCTATAAAACGGGACATCCAAAAAAGGAATAGTGAACCTATAAATTGGGACGGAGGGAGTATAATTTTTATTCAATCAACCACCTCCCTTAAATAAAATAATATATATTCATTTTACATGACTATTAGGAGTTGTCTTGAAAAATTCAATAAATACAACTCATATATGTGTTCTCCATCTCTTACATTACTAAATGTAATATCAATTTTTTTATTGTGTAAATTTTAAGGTGAATAATTGAAAATTTTGATATTATACATGTGGTTTTATATAATATTTTGTTATATAGATAGTTAATTTTTCTTTTTGATTAAGATTTTTAATAAAAGAGAATCAATATATACAACAAGGTATATAACACGAGATCATAGTCCGAAATGAGGATCAACAAATGCTTAAGACTAATGGAAAGACGACCATCGATCCATAGTCACTTTTCATGACCAGTACACAACTAAACATCTCGAAAGAAATAAATAAATATACGAGCAATCTAACAGCGATATGATAGATACTCAAATTAAAGACCGGCCGTGGGACAACGGTACTTCGACTCCAACGAGGGCTAAAAAGTCACTTCGCATTTCGGATCTTCGGCTATGACGAGGGCTGAAAAGGTCGCATTCCGCAAATGCCGCACAATTTTGTAGTTTGTTGAAACATCAGCCTTGAATGGTGACCTGACCATTGGCCCTGACTCTGCATACTGGAATCCCATTTCCATGCCAACGAAAGTTAAGACCCAAATTTGAATGCATATTGTGTAATACAGTTGACTAAATAAAATTTATCTTTATACATGTAATTTATAAAAAAAGTAATGCTTTATATAAATGGTAATTAACCCAAAATAAAATATAATATTATCTGCGTATTACTTGTCTGAATGAAGACACTCTCTCGTCCGCTGTCACCGACTCTCTCGCAAACCTCACTCTCGCCGTATATAAACTTCTCTCATTCTCTACTCACCGCTTCATCGGTTACATCGTCTCATCCTCTCATCAGGTACGCCTCGCTTCTCTTCTCGTCTCCTCTCTCCGTTTGTTTCTGCGAAAAATTTAGTCTTTTACTTAAAGAAATCAATTTCGTAATTGGGTACTGGAAAGGTCGAATTTTTCTTCATTTCCGGTGGAGTAAATGAGTTTTTGTTTTCGTTTTCGAACTGGGGTCCTTCAAATTTGCCCCAATTGCGATGATTAGGGTTCTTTAATCTTCTTCTGTTGAAATGCTGTTTCTATTTTATTTCTTTCTTTTATTGAAACCCTAGAAATGGAACATGTCTTTCGAGTGTTTGTTACTTCAGATGAGTCCATTCTGTAGTTTTAGTTGTAGATCCGAGTTATTGAATCAGAAAGTTGTGAACTTGCTCGGTGTTGAATTAAAATATTGGGAGTGTTTGATCTTTTTTCCAGCAATTCTCTGCATGTATTGTGTAATCGAGAATTTTAAGTTTATTGGGGTTTTTCTTGATTTTGCAGTGAAGTGGAATTATGTCGGATCTTGAAGCTCCGCTACGTCCGAAAAGGAAGAAGGTTTGGGTGGACTACTTTGTCAGCTTCAGATGGATCATTGTGATTTTCGTGGTACTTCCTATCTCGTTCACGCTGTACTTTTTAACATACATTGGAGATGTGAGTTCCGAGATGAAGTCGTACACGAAGCGACAAAAGGAACATGAGGAAAATGTTCAAAAGGTGGTGAGGCGTCTTAAGCAAAGGAATCCATCTAAGGATGGACTAGTGTGCACAGCTCGTAAGCCTTGGATAGCTGTGGGAATGAGGAATGTTGATTACAAGAGGGCGAGACATTTCGAGGTTGATCTTTCGGCGTTTAGAAATATTCTTGAGATTGATGAGAAGAGAATGATTGCAAAAGTTGAGCCGCTTGTTAACATGGGTCAGATTACGAGGGCTACTGTTCCGTTGAATTTAGCTTTAGCTGTTGTGGCTGAGCTTGATGATTTGACAGTCGGTGGTCTTATAAATGGTTATGGGATTGAAGGAAGCTCTCATTTGTATGGTCTGTTTTCTGACACAGTTGTGGCTTACGAGATTGTTTTAGCTGATGGAAGAGTTGTGAGAGCCACCAAGGATAATGAGTACCAAGATCTCTTTTATGCTATTCCCTGGTCGCAAGGAACACTCGGGCTCCTCGTGTCTGCTGAGATCAAGTTGATACCAGTTAAGGAATATATGAGACTGACTTATACACCTGTGGTCGGGAATCTTAAGGATCTTGCACAAGCATATATTGACTCGTTTGCTCCACGAGATGGAGACCAAGACAATCCTGAAAAGGTGCCAGATTTCGTGGAGACGATGATCTACACTCCAACTGAGGCGGTGTGCATGACTGGACGATACGCTTCAACAAAAGAAGCAAAGAAGAAAGGCAATAAGATCAACTCCATCGGATGGTGGTTCAAACCATGGTTCTATCAGCATGCTCAGACGGCTCTTAAGAAGGGTGAATTTGTGGAATACATTCCAACCAGAGAGTACTATCATAGGCACACTAGGTGCTTGTACTGGGAAGGAAAGCTGATCCTCCCATTCGGTGATCAGTGGTGGTTCAGGTTTTTATTTGGTTGGTTGATGCCACCAAAGGTGTCATTGCTTAAGGCAACTCAAGGCGAAGCTATTAGAAACTACTACCATGAGATGCACGTCATTCAGGACTTGCTTGTTCCGCTATACAAAGTTGGTGATGCGCTGGAGTGGGTACACCGTGAAATGGAGGTACTAAGGTTTCCCATATCAATTCACAATATATTATTGCGTAATGGATTCAGCTCTCCTAGATTGGTAGTGCTTTAAGACACCTTGCATAGAAGCGAAAAACTTAATTGCTTGGAACACGGAACATTGCATGATAAGTTGAAGTGTTGTATTTTCGTGCGCTAATTTTGGAGTTTTTCAGGTGTATCCGATATGGCTCTGCCCGCATAGGCTGTTCAAACTCCCAGTCAAGACGATGATCTACCCAGAACCAGGCTTTGAGCATCACCGCCGGCAAGGAGACACGCCTTATGCACAAATGTACACTGACGTCGGGGTATATTATGCACCAGGGCCGGTCTTGAGAGGAGAGGTCTTTGATGGGGCTGAGGCAGTTCGTAAACTGGAGAATTGGCTGATAGAAAATCACGGTTTCCAGCCTCAGTATGCTGTCTCTGAACTGGATGAGAGAAATTTCTGGAGAATGTTTGATGCTGAGCTTTACGAGCAAGTCAGGAGGAAGTATGGAGCTGTTGGCACATTCATGAGCGTCTACTACAAATGCAAGAAAGGCAGGAAGACAGAGAAGGAAGTGCAGGAAGCTGAACAAGCCTATCTCGAGGCAGCTGAAGTGGAGGAAGGCTAATTCCAAAATCTAATCAACTGGATGGTGGACCAAAATTTAGTTACCAGTGGGGGGTGAGTCTAGTAATAACTCTTAACAATAATTCCGTACCTTTCATTCAACTTTGCTCGGTCTTGGCAGCAAGTTGCTTTGCCTCATCTGTTGCCTGAATCTGAACTCAACCAGACTTGTTCAGTCTTACGTCACTGAGCAGCTTGATGTACATTTGGAGCTGGTGATCTGAATCTGAGTGTCAGTTCCCAGTTGTTTGTGACAGCATTCTATGCAGCGTTTTAGTATAACAACTCCCAGATATAAGTTCAAATAAAGGTAGTACTTTTGCAGGATCCTAAAAGACGGGATATGTCATTTAATATGATTCTCTTTTTTTCTTCCGATGGGTGGTTACAAGCAGTACAAGAACATTCTTGATAGTCAAATAGAGAAAGTTAATAGTATTGATACTGACACTATGTCAATACAACAAGGGCAACATTTTGGGGATATGATAGATGTTGAACTGAAACTAACAACGTGGTAGGGAATGTTACATCGATAACCTTTTCTTTATTATTATTTCTACCCTCATTTCATACTCGCCATATGGCATTTCCTTCTGTTGCTGCTTTCGTGACAACTATGATCTTCGTTCCTGCTTTAAATGAATGTCGTTCGGCCAATGCATAGGTGTCTGCATCTGTTGAACAGGAGAGATAAAGGTGCAAGCATAAGTCACAAAATGTTTAAGAAAGAAAAAGTTTATGTATATGCAGGAAGATGTATGCAAGTACTTGGAATGATGAAATGTTGGCAGCACGAAATGGTTGGAGACCCGATGACATATTTTTGCCAACCAAGTACCAAACCCTAAGTACAATTCCTATAAGAACCTTCGAACCATCAAGCTTAGCCACAGTTATCGGTGAGTTGATCAGAAAGATATCACATATGCCGTATCGTGCGAACTTCAACTCGTGTCACAACATAGTCGTGCATGGGTCTAACAATATATGCTTCGAGACTCTTTATATGCTAAAAGATGTACAACGTAAGTGTAACCTAATGGATAGGGTATTAGAAGATGAGAGGATTAAGATTTATACTCGATTTATATCAGGCAGAAGTTGATTCATGAGATCCTCGTTGATTGACATGGGAAGCTGGGGCAAGCCTGGTAACTGTTTCATCCTGAGAAAAGTTTTAAGTAGAAGATAATGAATAGTGAGAGATAAAGTTTGATGAACAAAAGCACAGGTTGAATATAACTCAGAAACTGTTGCTTGATAGCGTACTCATTCAGTACTGTGGTGATGTTGTTCTTGGCATGGCAGAAGAGTTCAATATTTTCTTGTATCTGCTTTTCAAAAATGGTAACGGTAAATCACTGGTTGCATAAGTTCCTTAACTACATGAAGCTATCTCAAGTTCATAAGTTTACCTTATACATAGACATGTTCGCGGAGATCTGATCGAACGCGTCAAGATTTTGCCGCAGATAATGCTTGATTGTATCACAAGACGCTGAAAAAAGGGGAAAAACGTCAGGAGAAACAAAAAGCCTGTGACACCTTAAACCTTAGGGCATTACTTATTGTTGAGTAAACTTGATTGCAAAAGTAACCTTCCGATGGCGCAAATCCACTTAGTCCAAATTGCTGCATCAGAGACAACTGTGTGGCCATGTTAAAAGGTTGAGCTACAGAAAGGCTTGGCTTTAGGCATGAATCCACTGATTTATCCTGCCAATGGATAAGATTTAATGTCGGAATTCTTCTTCCAATTGGACGTTAACGTGTGGGATAGCGTGAAATAGAGACGTGTCTGAGCAGAATGCTATTAACACCAACAATCTATTCAGCACTTCTGAAAATATATACCTTTCTGTTCGATATCTTCTTCCCTGAATAATGTTCCTCTTGTTTCCTCCGCTTCCTCTAAACAAATACATGCAACAAGAACATTTTGAGATAGAAAAATGGATTTAATTATGATAGACATGAGAAAACTGCATTCAATAATTTCTCCAAAATTGTTGAGTTACTTTATTGAGTATGCATGGAATCTCGAAATGAAAATTTAATCAACTTGAATAGGAAAAAAAAAAAATCCCACCGACATCCACTGGCATCTGAGCGCAACATCCCGCACTGTTTTGTCAGGCAGTGTAGCTGCAATCCTAATGTACTTCATTATACTTGGCTCATTTTTATACCTGAATCAAGATCGAGAACTTCACGTTTCCCATTTATTGCAGATGAAAAGTGATTTACGAATCAAATTCAAATGTAGTAAAGAAGGAAAATTTGCTACCACAAGTCCAAGGGCACAAGTCAAAATACAAATCACCTACGAATAAGTAATTACAACGGCTTTCCTAAAATGTTTTAAATCTAAGATAGCAAGGGCTCAAGGTTCTCTTGGTCGATTTCATATTTATAGTATATATTTTTCCCAAGATCGTCTTATTGGTGTTCAACTCTCAACTCAGTGAAACATTAACTTGATGATGATTCAACGGACTAAGGAACTTCAATTTATAGCTGGGCATATAACCGCAGCAATGAACTTGATTTATGATCTGCAAAGTTTTCGCGGATTTCTGCTAACTCATAAAATAAAATAAAAAACTCATCAAAGTACATCTTTTTCACACTGATCAGAAAAATGAAAATGCGGATAAACAGCCTACTGTAAAAATATATTTTGTAAAAGATAAAGAACTGAACTTACTTGTCAAGGCTCCGCTCTAATGTGTACTGTTCCTCGACAGACCACTCCACAGCCAAACCCGTATCATGATTCAACCCAAATGCATTATCAGGACCAAATGAGACCGAAGACGTCCCAGCTTGAGATATTCCCGAATCACTCACAACAGCAGAACTTGAATTCATAGGCATAATCATACCCGCCAAACCATTCACCCCATATTGGCTCCCCATAGACACCATATCCCACTTACTACTACTCAACCCACTCGAATTAAACGATATGGAATGCCTACTTAGTACCGACGCCGGCGCTTCCTCGTAGTGGTAACTTGTACTAGTGTTGGATCCAGCAGCCATTTTCAACAAAGCTTTCTATTTTCCTATTTCGTAGCTTAACCTTAAGCAAGCAATAACACTATCACAGCCGGAAGACTATCAATTCCGCCCAACCATCAAAACCATGGTAGCATCATCCGGTGGGCAGCCATACGTTAAAATCCAATCAACACTTTCATCTCCAGCCTGTCAAAATCAGCTCCTTTGACCCCCCAAAACAAAGATGCATCCTACACATCACCCAGAGATCCAGAAAACCATAAATCACAAAACTCATCTCAAAAAACCAATCTTTAGCACACAACGTGAATCAGAAACCCTAGAATCTCCTACCTCCGACAACAGTTTTGGAAAATGAAAAGACAAAAATGACACAGAAATGGAAAACTCTAATAGAGCAAAAACAAGGGAAGCAAGAGCATTACACATACAGTAATTTCGGCAAGCAGCAGCAGCTGAAGATAGATGGAGATGCGATGGAGAAGAAAGGCAGAGGCAGATATTAATTACTTTACTCTTCCAAGACTCCACCTTTACTAGATACTGGCAATTTGGTGGTAGCGTAGAGCTTGTAATTTTATATTATTATTTAATTTTTTTATTAATAATTTAAATTCCAAATATAAAAATCAACTGAAATTAATCAACCAATCACACACATTATTCTAAGAAAATATTTATAGAAAAAAGCATGTAATTTTTTTTAAAGAAAATATGAAAAAGGATGGAGTTTAAAAAATCTGATTCAAACAGTGTTTGTCAGAAAGCAATGTTATTATCCCATATTGAATTTAAAAAAGTGTGCACTGAAATTGTTATTTTTTCCACTGTTATATTCTCTCTGCTATAGTCTTGTTCGCTTCCTAGCATTATTAGAGTTTAAAGAGAAATATACAAACGAAAACCAGCTCAGCGAGGATTAATATAGTAACACTGGCTCGCCATTCATGGAAAAAATTAAACATCACTACATACAATTGTGTCGGGTTGAGTTGTGTTTGCTAACATGATCGCCACAAACTAGTTACGGTTACTAGGAAGGGCGTGATTGCACCTTTCCGAGCTGGTGCTTTCTCTATTCGAGCTTTTTGTTCTTCTGTCATCTCATTTCCAGCAGCGGATTTGAGGGTGTTGTTTTCCTGCTTTGGTTCTTGTACGTTGTCAGCTTCAGTCCCTTTTGATCTAATGGCAGAATTAGTTATCAGCAGTGCAAAACATGCAAGGTTCCTGCGTAAAATAAAAAGCAAAACAACAAATATAAATATTCACCTCATTAGCCTTTCCAAATACGTCCTGGAGCATCTCTTCTTGCATGAAGTCATCCTGAGTCTGAAATGCTGCATCTTCAATGTTATGGCTTAGGTCTTTAGAATCTTTAGCCTCTGTATCAGAATTTTCAATTCATATGTGAATATCAAAATAAAGTCATCGCCATCACTACCGGATAAGAATCAGTAATCCAACAAAAGAACAAAAATGGAAAGAGGTTGGCGATCAAGGCGCCCTTCCTAGCAGGGAGCCAATAGATTCTGATTCTGATGTTGAATAATAATGCTGATTGTCAGGCTGAGTTGAATCTTAGAAGAGTTCTTCCAATCAGACTGTCATCTGATTCTATCAGATGCAGGGTAAGTTATTGTACATATATATATGATCCGCACTATGATCCCATATGACGACAGTGGAGCTGCATTGATGTCAGCAGTCATGCTGCCTGCTGGGATATGTTATGTATATTATTTGAGAAAAACAAGAATGAAAGATTCACCTGTTTAACCACTACTGGAAATTTTGCATCCACCTGTACACGCCGATACACAAAATGTGACATATACTATTATTAAGGCGGTGAATGGAGGATTTAGATTACCGTAAATACAAAGTTGTACCCCATCTCAAGAACAGTCTGCAGAAACTTTATTCATCTCCACATCATCTTCAAATAATCTCTAGTCATGAAATAAGCTTCACTGGAAAAATCGACACCTTCAGTTACCAGTGCAACGCATTGGACATGTACAATTAAAAACATCTTGTATGATCTTTGGTCTGGAGCAATTACAACTAGATGCGTGAGAAGTCCACGCGTTCCTTCCCCAATTCTAAAGCTCTCAAGAAAGAGATCAAAGATCGAACCCGGAGCTGCCCATGCATCATTCAAAGTTGTCAGGATAACAGTCTTATCATCCATTGATGCATCCTTTAACACTCCCTGAAGCATATGTTCCTCAGTATCCTACAAGAACAACAATGTAAGGTAAGTACGAAAGGAATGGAGTAAAATGAGAATCAGTCACTTATAACTTTCCAAAACATGACTAAAACAGCTAGTTTTAATAATCATGTACCAGAGTTTAATGATTGCGCACATAGCCATCGAAGATGAAACAACTCTAGCCAAATGCCAACCCATGTGAATAACTAAAGAAACTCCGACATTATTATCTTATCGCTACATATAAGTGACATGAACGAAAAGAATCATCAATTTATGTCTAAATCCAACACATCGGTTTCTAGACAATCCAATGATTCCCACACTACTAAGAATCATCAATTCAACCATTATTATCAAACAGGGAAGCACTAAAACAAGAACCTTAAACTCGCATGCGAAAATTCATCCCCAAACACTAATATATCCTTTTTGGAAACCGACAAAAAATGCTTATACAAAAAAAAGAAGTACGAAATCAACAACATCAACGTCACCAGAATCCGCCGCGGCGAAAATTTCATCACCATCCACGTCGCCGCGGCGGCTCGTCGAGCGCGATTCATTTGTGGAATCGAGCCTCACACATCCTGACCGAGCGAATTAGAATTTCGGTTCGGTTCGGTTCGTATACTAAGATAAGCTTCTTCAATTCAATTTTTGAAATTTACAACCTAAAGTTTAAACAGGTGTAATTTTTGTTTACTGGAAGTGGAGTCTTGTACATGCATTTTTTTTATTTATTGATCCGAGGTGGTATTATCACAATGTACAATATTATATTTGATTATCAACTTAAAGTGGGTACATTATGCAATATTTTTATAAGAAAATTTTAATCACTTGAAGAGGATAAAGTACCATATAAAACAATTTAGGGTAGAGATCAGGTAAAAAAATGTCTAGATATAAAAAGTATAAAGAGATCATAATCATAGATGTACCTGCTAATCAATGGCTGAGATTATCCAATTAATATTCATTTAATTATAATAGAAATGATTATTCAATGTTCGAGGGTATTTAAGACAATTTGATCTGATTTACATGAGAATTATAAAACTCAAATAGGTGACAGAAAAAACTGAACATGAAAAAGTACATCAGAT
>JAWWMW010000015.1:35694-47611 GCA_035048345.1 Echeveria elegans | reverse complement strand
GAGTCAATGAGCCCGAATAAATATGGGCTTCAAGAAGTTTGATCGGCCCAACAGCACATGAGTGTGGCTCATTCCTTTGACTTGAATTATTTTTCTTTAGTCAAAAAGAACGAATCATTCATGATGTTGAACAAGGTGTCAAAATCGAGAGTTTGTTCTGATTCGTTTAAAATGAGGGTATTACAATTTAAGAATTACAGTGCATATAACATCTAATCTATTATAATACTTCGCTCAATCACCCTATCTAATCTTTTCGGTAGATATCCATCTTGCACACTTAAGCATGAACCGCATCTAACACCTCTACCAATGAACACTCACTCGAGCACGGAAAGAACAACACATCCATGCCAACGCGGGAGTAAGCTACCACGTCCACACCTAAGTGGGGCAATGAAGAACTTCATCACATAATGTGAGGAGAATTACTATGCTACTCCGGAGAATCAAACTCGTCACCTCTTGAACCATGTCCAAGGTGCCAATCGCTTGACCATAATCCGTAGATTATCGTAATGAACACAAACTTTCGTATATTCATCAAATCTAATGGTGAATATAAATACTCTAACATTCTTACTTTAAATCAAGATCTTTCAAAACACTTACTGGTTGCAAATATACATACATATGTATCGTACTAATTATGAAATTAATTTTGAATTTAATCTCGGTAATAAGAGAAGAAGATTATGTACCTTTTCTATCATATTGACAAATAATAATTTGATGTTTAAAAAATTGTTTTTATTAAAAAAATTCTTTTTCGAATAAAAAGAAAAATCGTTAAAGTGTTTACACGATTCAAGTCATGGTAAAATCGTTCCAACCAAAAAGTTTACCTAAAAACGAGTTTACCTTAGAGTCAATTCGAAATCTGTACATAATAAACGTAAACTCTAAAATGCGATTTTAACAGCTATGATGTTGACAATTGAAATACTGTACATTAGAATGCGACATGGTTACTTGTGATGTGGCTAGTAAGCAAAAAATGCTAATTATGGTTGTTTCATTTTTGGACCGCCTTTTATATTATTGAATCGATCGATAGAATTCACTAAGCTTAGCTTTAGTACTTTAATAACTAAATAAGTGGTGCACTTACCTGATAATGAGTAATACGTGCATTCGAAATCATATGTTATTTTCTATGTGCGCATCATAATTGAGTTGAGGATCACTTATTTAACTTGAAGTGGAAACAATACACATATGTTCATGCTTAATGATGATGATGATCAAGTAAATGATTCTTTTCTTATCGTCCTAAATAGCAAGTACCGATAAGTTTGAGATGGTTGTATTTTGAGAATTCGTATGAACATAAATGACAACATAATCCTACAAAAAAAAAAATACTATTTTCATCAGCAACGGATCTTTTGTTCGTTTCCATTGTCACATATGTTTTTATTAATTTTTATTCTTATTCCAAATCATAATCATATGGCATGGGGGATCAACATCAATTATGCTAAATTCTTTTTTTTGAGGTGGTGATGATTAGGCATTTTGGCTAGTGGAAGACCTTATTCCTCCCATAATGGAACTACTCACTTTATTTTTTTCTTTTTGAGTCAAGTGCATATTATTTTCATCATTTCATGGTCAAACTAGTAAACCCTATAAGAAACTGGGCCATGCATACATTTATGATTTCTGAAGTTAGATTCACACTGATTGAGTTCTTTACCTAAGAAAAGGTTTTGTGTAATCTCTGATTGTTGTGGTTATGAAGAGAGATCACTGTTGAAAGGTCGGACGTTTCCAGGCCTGTATCGAGTCTTAAAAAACTCATAAAATACAGGAATGCTTATTATCATACCCTTTTTTTTTCCTTCATGTTGAAAGTTACTGAAAACTAGCATATGTTCGTATTATACTGGATTTGTCTGTTTGAAAAGTAAAGCATGTTGTGTGTGGATTTTAGAAGTCAAATGTGCATATTTCCATTTCAAGGATCTTGGCTGGCAACTTTGTTTTAATTAAGGAAGTCATTATTTAAAAAATTAAGTGTTCAATCTGGTGAAGGAAAATTGATTTTTTTTAAATTGAAACTGAAATGGGTCATAGCTATGTTTCTTTGTGGGTTGATGATTCATATTTTCCCAAATATGAGTTGAAACCAAAATGGTTCCATGAGCCAAGGGATATGTCACAGTCTGAGAGGCCGTTGAGGTTGACTAGAAATGCCGAACAATTTCATCAGTTTCATTAACCGTCACATAAATCACTAATTCAAACAGAATTAATTCGATGTAAATCTCCCTTTATGTATTGTATATGTAAAGATACTTCATTAATTATGTTTTTAGCTAGAATTTATTTATTTTATTTCAAAATTTTTATCGTGTGTTACGCACATGTTTTACTGTGCCGTGATTACTAATTTTGCTAATGCATATTTAGGGTTTCAAAACAACTTGCATATATTTACTCTAATGTTCCACCAAAGAGGCAAAGACCCACCCTAGATGAAATGGCTTAATGAAAGGAACACGACATGAACTTAAATACATAAAAAATCCGGACATATTTTTAGAAAGTTAGTTGCGTGAGATTCCGGACTGCACATTGAAAACTGTTTATGTGCATGTGAAGCTTTCATAAAGTCAACGCTTAAATTACACTAAAGTTGACATTTGATAGGCTAGCTCTATATAACTCAGGCTTGCAAAATAAATAGTTTTGGAAGAGGAAATACACGCTCACAAATTTTATGTCAGTGCATCATCGATTATGTCCATTTCGATTGGAGTGTGGATAAATAAGGATGGTGACATTGCGATACAAACCCAAGTTGACATTTTTGTTGGAGTCCTAAGACTTTGTCTTATGATAAAAACGACATGCAAATTACTACACATTCCATAACCAACTAGCAAGTTTTAAATTAGAAAATAATTTCGATTTAGAAACGAATCTTACTTGGAACTCTTTATTTATCAGACAATAAATCAGGGATTTAGGCGACAAAAATACTCTCATTTAGCTATAATAAATCTGAAAATATAGACATTTTTCCATCAATTCCGCTGGTGATTCGAGATTTTTCTTCTGAATATCTATCTATCTATAAACCCTTGCTAAAAGTGTCTTTATATTTATTAGACATTGACTCTACCATCAGATCATCTTATGATTTGGGTTCAGACAGACAAACAACAAACAACTAGTATAGAGCTTCTAGCAAAACAAATATTAAAAAAAAACATCAAAAAAAATTAAACAAAAAGGCAAGAACTTGTTCATTCACACTCGCCCAGGTTTCTTTCCTTCCTCATTTCCCTTTCTCTCATGTTTTTCTCATACATACGCGTTCTTTGAATAAGCCATTTCTGTCTGCCACCCCTTCTCTACGGTCTCTTCAACTCCAAGCAACCTAGAATCAAAGCCAAATCCAGAAATGTCACCTACCCACCTCATTCCTCGCCGCTGAAATCATCAATTTGCTACAAAGATTGAATCTTTGGTCGGTTTAAGCAAATGGGTACTATTATTTTCTGGGTAGTTTTCATCTGGTTTGGGGCTAATTTGGTCCAATCTCAGAACTTTACTTGTGATCCTGATGATCTTAGAGGACTTACTGGCTTTATTTTTAGTATTGATTCTGGGCTTGAAAGCTGGAAGTCAGTGTTCAATTCATCATCTTTTGATTGCTGTGATTGGGATGGTGTGACTTGTAACAGCTCATCATCTTTGGGGTTGAAAGGTGAGGCCTTGAGAGTTGTGAAATTGGAGTTGGGTAGGAGGAGGTTGTCTGGTAATCTTAGTGATTCAATTGGGTATTTGAATCAGCTCAAAGTCGTTAATTTGTCTAGAAATTCATTGACTGGGTTGTTACCTGCTTCTCTGTCCAATTTATCTAAATTGGAGGTATTGGATTTGAGCTATAATGACTTTGTTGGCGAAGTTCCGGCGAATTATAGGTTCCCTGAGGTGCAAACTATTGATTTAACGGATAATTCATTGAATGGTTTGATTCCGTCAAGTATTTGTAGCAAGTCTGGTAAGATAAAGGTGTTGAATTTGGCTGTAAATTTCTTTACTGGGAGCCTGGCTGCTGGATTTGGGAATTGCACTTCATTAGAGCAACTCAGTTTGGGATCAAATTATCTGTCTGGTAGTTTATCGGAGGAGCTATTTATTTTGCGAAATTTGACGCTTTTGAGTCTCTTGGATAATCAGTTTTCAGGGGAGCTCAGTGGCGCGATTAGAAATTTTTCTAACCTTGTAAGGTTGGAGATTCAGCAGAATAGGTTTTCAGGAATTGTTCCGGATGTGTTTGGGAGTTTGACGAAGTTGCAGTATTTTTTAGCGCATTCAAACAGCTTCAGTGGTGCGATACCGCCTTCTTTGCTGAGTTCAAGCTCTTTAGTTTTCTTGAATATGAGAAACAACTCGCTGAGTGGCAGGCTTTGGCTAAATTGTAGTGCAATGATAAACTTGTCGTCACTTGATGTGGGCACTAATAACTTTACAGGACCGATTCCTGATAACCTTCCATCTTGTCGTCAGTTGAAGAATATTAATCTTGCGCGGAATAAGTTTGATGGTGGTGTCCCCGACAGCTTCAAAGATTTCGGTAGTCTTTCATATCTCTCGCTATCCAATTGCAGCATCAGTAATGTATCTTCTGCTTTGGGAATTTTACAGCACTGCCGTAATCTGACTACTTTGGTACTGACATTGAATTTTGAAGGGGAAGTTTTGCCTGAGGATCCGACTTTGCACTTTGAAAAGCTAAAAGTTCTGATTATTGCTAGCTGCAGGCTTTCGGGTTTTATTCCTTCGTGGTTGAACAAAAGCACGCAGTTGCAGCTGATAGACTTGTCGTGGAACCTCTTGAGCGGAACCATTCCAGCATGGGTTGGAAATTTTGATTCTCTTTTTTATCTGGACTTGTCAAACAATACCTTATCAGGGGAGATGCCGCGAACATTGACTGGATTGAGTAGTTTAATCACTGGTAATATTTCGTTGGAAGAACCATCTCCGGATTTTCCTTTCTTTATGAAACGAAACAATGATGTCAGAGGGTTGCAGTACAACCAAGTATGGAGCTTCCCGCCTACTCTTGATCTGAGTCACAACTTCCTAAATGGATCTATCTGGCCGGAGTTTGGTAATCTAAAGAAGCTTCATTTCCTTGACCTGAAAGTTAATAACTTGTCAGGGGAAATTCCAAGTAGCCTGTCAGAGATGTCGAGCTTAGAGAGCCTAGATTTATCTCATAATGAGCTGTCAGGAACTATACCAGCATCATTGATAGGTTTGAATTTCCTGTCAAAGTTCAGCGTTGCATACAATCAGCTTAGTGGGAAAATCCCAACCGGGGGTCAGTTTCCAACGTTTCAGAATTCCGGCTTTGAGGGGAACATGGGACTATGCGGAGATCATGGATATGCATCTTGCGGAGATACTGACAGTGTTCAGATTTCTTCGAGGCCATCAGAAAAGAAAAACAAAGGTGTAATTGCTGGAATTGCTATAGGAATCGCGCTTGGAACAATTATGTTCCTCACACTATTGTATCTTATAATTTGGCGGGGACAGTCACGCAGGCGCGGGGCTGTTGATCCTGAAAACGACGAGTTTGACATGACTGATAAAGGAATGGAATATATGGGGTCAAAAGCAGTGGTATTGTTTCACAATAAGGAGAAAGAGCTGTCTATTGATGACCTTCTGATCGCGACGAACAACTTTGATCAGGCAAACATAATCGGTTGTGGAGGCTTTGGTCTAGTGTACAAAGCGACACTTCCTGGTGGGAAAAAAGTGGCTATAAAGCGTCTATCAGGCGACTGTGGGCAGATCGAGAGAGAATTCCAAGCTGAGGTTGAAACCCTGTCGAGAGCCAAACATCGGAATCTGGTTCTTCTACAAGGCTACTGTATGTTCAAAACCGACAGACTCCTTATATACTCATACATGGAGAACAACAGTTTGGATTATTGGCTGCACGAGAAATCTGAAGGACCTTCGGTGCTGAACTGGGAGAAAAGGCTTCGAATTGCTCAAGGGGCAGCTAGAGGGCTTTCTTATTTACACCAAGCGTGCGAACCTCATATACTGCATCGAGATATAAAGTCAAGTAATATTCTTCTGGATGAAAATTTTGAAGCACATTTGGCTGATTTTGGCCTTGCCAGACTCATCCTTGCAAGTGACACGCATGTCTCAACTGATCTTGTCGGGACACTTGGATATATCCCTCCTGAATATGGCCAATCTTCAGTTGCGACCTATATGGGAGATGTATACAGCTTTGGGGTAGTTTTACTAGAGCTTCTTACAGGCAAGCGGCCAATGGACATGTGCAAGCCAAGAGCATGTAGAGATTTAATCGCTTGGTCATTACGGATGAAAAGCGAGAAAAAGGAAACTCAAGTCTTCGACCCCTCTTTACAAGACGAGAACATTCAGGATCAGTTACTAAGAGTCTTTGATATTGCATGTCTTTGCTTGAATCAAAGTCCTAAATTCAGGCCTTCGACTCAAAAAATAGTCTCCTGGCTCGATGGCATTGGACTCGAGAAGTAGAGACATTTTCTTCAGCCATTCGTTCATTTTTCGTCCAGGCAGGTTTTCACAGCCAGCCTTTTCGTAAATAGTATACTTCCCCGAGACAAGTTCTCAAAAATTCAAATAAATGCAACTGAGATGCTCATCTTTTGTAAGTTTCTCATCTGGTAATTATTTTTTTTGTTCATCTATATTTCGAACTCCAGCATCTGATTTTTCTTCCTTTTTTGCTCAACAAGATTCCGGACTCTGAGACGAAACACGGATGAACAGCGGCAGAAGTAAAATGCATATGAATATGCTGAAGATGTCAAACTGAATAAAGAAAAAAAAACATGTGAAGTCATGTTGGATTTCCAAGAGTTGATGAAGAGAAAAATGGGAGTTGTTTATGTAAAGATGGCTGTTGAATGGTCAATGATGTGAGGTGAGGTATGACCAAAGCTTAAGATCAACATCAGATAAAAAAATGGATGTTGACTTGCAAATTTCAGCTATGAAACTCTTCTTGTATTTTGCTTGCTTGTGAAATTCAGCAGTTGTTTTCAACTATTTTTATTCAAAGAATCATGAAGGTTCCATTTGGCTGATAGCAAACTGAAGAGGTGTGTGGACTTCAGGCATATAGTGGCTTCTCAGTATATTGTAACTTTAGTAACCTCAACATGGTACGAGGAAACACACGCACATAATGTATATGAAAGGTCACTGATATCCTGAACAGAGATGAGATTTATATCCAATCCGGAATATGGCTGATTTTGGGAGTTTTTTTTTACAGGATTGTCCCGTTTCTGTTTAAAAATACGCCCTCTTTTGAGTTTCATTCAAAATATGCCCCTCTCTAACGGAAACATGCTTTGTCAAAGTCGGTTTTTGTTTTTAAGAATTCAGTTTTCCATCGATTTCATGCTCGCGTGACAACTGAAAGGATGAGTTAGCCGCTGACCTGGTTTAATAACCATTAAATAATTAAATAAAATAGACATATTTAATATTTGCTAACTAAATATAGTGAATAGTTTTTTTTCCGATGAAAATATAGTGAATAATTTTTTTTTCCCGATGGGTGGATACATGTAGTACAAGACTATTCATACAACATATCTATGCTAGCTAAATCAAGTACATAAATTCCAATTAACGCGCGAGCCTTCGGCATCACCACCAATACTGACTTCAACTCAATCGACAACTTCATTGCAGTAGCGCAACTTCATGTAATAGACAATTGTCACGCCGACGACGGGTAGAATAGACAACCTTCACGCATGGATGTGGGAGAAATGAAAGATAACTAAATGGACACAAAACTCATTAGGTAAATATGGTGGAGGCAAGGTTTGAACCTGGACCTCTGAGGAGTTTGTCTGACTAATTGAAGGATAAAACTGTATGATTATTATTTTTATTTCTTAAAATGCGTGCAAAAACGATTATTGTGACAACATGCTATCTACATGCATCTGGACGCGCATAGGGCTATCACGGACTAAATGTGTAAGTCCTAGTTCATTATTAGGCTCCGCTAACCCAAACTTAAAATTGGGTAAATCCACTCTCTCGGACCCATCATCCAAACGTGTTGGGTTGAAGCCGAAACAATGGCCAAGCACAGTGAAACTGAAATCGTATATAATTTTTTTTGTTTCTGTTATTATAAATACAGTGCTAGTTTATGTAATCTGTACGATTGAAAAGCTAATAAAATTCTTCATAGTTGTCCGTGTACGTAGGTTACGAGAGGTAACTGAACCACATTAAATTTGTGTTCGTATTCATTTATTTTCTGCGGGTTGATTCGTGATTGTCTGTGTCAATTTCTGTGTGCGTGAGAGTGTTATTCTCAACAAAGGGTACGTGTTTATGCATGTATCCCACGTAAGGATACGGACGTGTCTTATGTGATCCTCATATCTCAGCCATTGTTATGTTCATATGACTCAGTAGGGACAATAGGGAGTGTGCTTGACTAAGGTAAGAAGCTAAACAAGATACCTCACCCTCGGTTGCCATTTATTCAATTCAACTAAACCAAAGGCGAACCTCTATTTTCCGTGTTTATATCTGATCAGGCTCGCCGGTCTTGAACATAGGCATACGAGACAATGGCGTTCTCAAAAACCCTTCAACCTCAAACTTGTTTGGCGACAGTTGCTTATACTTAATTAGCAGATTCCTCCGCTCAAAAATCTCAATTTCGTCCTTTTCGCGTCTTAATAAATAATTGAAATTGAGGACTTTTTGTTTCTGAATGGTGCACAAACCACCATGACAACTTTTAATGATCATTTCGAGGTCAATCACATTGTATTGTTTGTATTTAAACTCCATGCACTGCGCGCTCATTGGCCATAATTGATTAAAAAACAGATAATTATCGATTCGATTATAAAACAGGGATTACTTGACTAGTCGAAGAGAGAGTAGACATAATGAGTTTGTGCCCGCTGGTTCTTGGACCATAAGTATCAAGTGATCAACAGAGCCACCATCCTCAGTGCAGTTACTAAGTTGATCGAAACTCAAAAGTACGTACCTGCAGAAGATTGTTACATATACACTTGTTAGCTCTCTCATGTGTACGCATGCATGAGCTTAGATATGTAACGCTACACTACATATCCACCTTGTGCGTGTACATGACAACATCCATTTATTGCGAAGAAGATAAGAGAGAGAGGTGCGCACCTTTTAAGTAGTTATGAATTAGATCATGCCGAATAAACCTTTAACTAAGGGAACTGAAGTCAGCATTTCTTCCCAGTATTCCTGTCCTGGAATTCATTTGATGATCATGATGATTTTGCAACAAGTGATCATTTTGAGAGATTCCATCGCTCATCTGTTGAACTATTAGTCCAACACCAAGAAAGTCTCTTGTTAACCTATCACACACACCACCACCACCACCAGTTGGTACTACTCCACCATTTGTTGTATGTTCTCCACTGTATGGAAATATTGATCCTACACCACCATGAGAGCTCATCCATCCATCATGAACATGGTCATTGATGTTCTGATGTGTACCAAAGCATGTAGCACTAGTACCTAGTGAGGCACCCTCAAGGTCATATTTCGTTGAACTTCCCAAGGTTCTAAGAAGAGAGGTGGATCCCTTATTATTGCTACAAGAAGAGCCTACTTGAGCAGCCTTTTGAAGCAGTGCAGTTGCGGATAGATGTGCTGAAGATGAGGCATTATTGCTGTTTTGAAGGGAAACTCCAGAGGTGTAAAGAGACTGGCTGATATGATCACTCATCAAATTTTCACTAAAATAGAGCCCTGCAGAAAATGATCCTCCCGTACTCTCAAGATGATGATTTGCAAACAAGTTTGAGGATGAACTACTAGTGCTGATTTTGCTGTTGATATAGTAGTTTTCATTGGTAGGACTCTCACTATAATCTTCTCTGGCAGTGTTGTAGAATAAGCTGTGGTGAACTCCATTCTCACTAGGAGCTTGATTTTGCTGCATCATCCCATCAAAAGCCAACTTGTTTTGATCTTCTTGATCATAATAGTTCGGACTTGGAGAACAACCCAAGTCAACAAGTGAGGTTGAATGAAAGACCGAGGGCATAAGTGATCCAAAATCATTCCCATTAACCATGCTTATATGTCCTAATAATTGGCCTTTTAAGGCCCTCAAATTTGTAGGGGTTACTAAACTCCCCTGAGCTATTGCATTACAAAATGCTTGGTGTGTCATGAAGCTGTCTCGCCTGGGCACGCACACATCCAGAGTTAGACGCAAAAACAGGACACAAGATACTGAAACAAGCTACGCATAACATAGATTGGAAGATAGTATTTTGGCACCTTGAGAAGAGGGTTCCACAGTCACATCTATACTCTTTAGTACCACAAATTTTAGAGTGAGCTTTCCAATCTGACTGCACTGCATACTTCTTGGAACACTTCTCACACTCCCATTTCTTCTCACAATGCTTCCTAAAGAAGTGTTTCTTGATACCAGTTAGGTCACCGAGAGCCCTAGATGGGTTATGGTGAACACAAGTTGGCTCAGGACACACATAGACCTTCTTTCTCACCTCATTTGAATTACTCTTTAGCTTGAGTTTCCAAGGCAGGCTGTGTCCTCTTCTGTGAAGCTGTAAGTTTTGTTCTCTCTGGAAGCCTTTGTTGCACACATCACATATGAATCTGCTTGTTGTTGTTAAGGTTTTGGGAGATAGTGCAATCACTTCTGCATCTGGATCTACATGCACAAAAGAAACACAAGTAGCTAATTTAGATGACATTCATGTGACTCAATTAGGTATAGTTTTGAACACCAGAACATGACAAGCTTATTAGAATGAGACCCTTGTTCTTTTCTCTGTCTATTTTTTTTGACTCAACTTGGTATATATAAACTCATGTTTTGCAAGCTTCAATACCTGGTTGAGTTCTCTTCTTCTTTTGGGTTGATGGATTAGCATTTGAATTGGGCTTGGAAGATGAATTTGCAGCATGTGACCCCTCAAATTGGTGGTGAACATTCATCTGAGGATGTACTTGATGCTCACCCTCCTCTCTCATCCCATTCAACCAGTCATCCTCAACAGGAGGTGGTGGAGCCATTGAACTAGATTTGCAGTAGATCCTAAGGAATCTCTAGCATGCAGAATCCAGCTGAACAAAAAGAAATTACTCCGTAGTTTATGCTAATAATGAAAGTTGTGTAGCAGCTTTTTGGGTTTTCTAACAGAAGACCTGAAAAAAAGGGTATCAAAACAAAAAGTAAATGACTTGAAACGACTAGGGAGCAAACTGCATAGGGATCTGAAAAAGGAATAGCTAGAGCTAGCTGTTTCTGGGTATCACTCCAAGCAAGCTGCTTTTTTTTTTTTTTTTTTTTTGCAATGAGAACAAAAAAATATATATTAATAATGTATTTGGGGTGTGAGAAATGTGAAGTTGTGTCATAACTTAGGTGTCATGAGTACAAAGCTACCAACCAGTACACCTGATGTCACGATAACTCACAATTGAATAAATAAATAAACGAATGAATGAAGCATTAAATATTGTATGTCTTTTTAACTGGGCTGTGAAAATACGAAAGATACAGATGCATACCATTTACCATCTTCTTAACTTCATTTATTCTGGAACAAAACTGCATTCCTATTTTTGATACTTGGTTGTTGAGAGTTTGTTTGTAATCTTCATCACATATCACAAAAAGCATATGTATAAATGACATATTTACATGCAATGATATATACTCACATGCAATATTGTGAAAACCGAACCGAAGATCGACTCGATAAGGTCATGGGATCATGGGTTTATGAGTTCAACCGGGTCGAACCGGGAGTCGATGCATGAGTCGACTCAAAATTTTAATTTTTTTATATATTTTATGTATTTA
>JAWWMW010000015.1:13203-25044 GCA_035048345.1 Echeveria elegans | reverse complement strand
ACTATATCAATATATCGTAATTGACAAATTCATCAATACTAATAATCAATGTAAAACTTCAAAGCCTGTCAAGAGGTCGTAACTTATATATACTTCGGCACCACTGGTTAACTGGGTCTTATATAGATATGCATAGCTCCTACAGACTTCTAAACACTCAGCATGATATCTGTGGTGTTTGAACACCTTATTAATAACAAGAATTTTTAACGTTGTGAATAACAAAACAAATGTTCACGGCTTGACCACCACAATTTGACAGATTTGAATTAAAACCTATCAAAAAAATACGAATAACTGAATAATGATTCTAAAAAAATTGAAAATATTATTATATAATATGGATGGAAATAAAAATATAAAAATATAAAAAAAATCCGAAATATGAATATGCAAACAAAGAACTTCAACATAAAACAAACGATCATGGTAAAATGAGAGTCTCTATGGGTTGCATTAAGTGAGCTAATCCTGTATTCCAAAGTTCTTCATTCCAAAGATGAAAGTGCTCCTGATCAGTGGCGGAGCCAGGAATCAAGTAACACTGTGGTTAACATTGAACATACAAATGATTTAGATGAGTTGAAGATAGTTTTATGGCTACAACTTCGAATTTGACAGAAATCCCGAATTTGAATCTCATAGTCCTCACTAGTTTGTTTTGCTCACCAAAAAACCACTTGGGCTACAACCCATGTAGACATGGGCTGTCTCTGCCCCTGCTCCTGCTCCTGATAAAATTAATGAACTCGAGACAAACTCAAAATTGATAAATCTTTATTTCTCTGGGATTTTAGACGGACGAGTTTTGTTATAAATCGGTAAATTTGCCCCATCGCCAAGAAAATCAATTATCAGACTACTTGGTATGGTATGTAGGTAAGTAAAGGCTGCCACTAGTGACCAAGTTGTGTTATTGTCGGCCCATTGTTTTTTTCCACATGAATTTCATCTTTGTGCTCCACCCGATTTCGGATGAGTCTTGTTGGTTTTGGGTTAATTTCGATGATATCGAGTCTTAGTGAATATACTGCTTGGAGGAAGCCGTGCTGAGATGACACCAATGATGACATTGAATCTTGGAGGAGTGGATGATTTAGCTTGATATGATAAAAAAAATATTCTTATATTATCCACACATCAAAAAAAAATCAATAAGAACATATATGTCATATGAATTTGAACACCTGGGAAGGCAGGCAGACCTGGAAGAGGTGGCAGCTGATAGAGAATGGCGGTATGAGACGTCATTTGCCAATGTATTGAAGGGGAGTAAGGTTTGTGATCGAGCTGTCCTTGAGGACAATGTCTATTTTCAACGGGCGGGAACCTGATAGAGAATGACCAGGAAGGAAATGGATATGACTTCCTGAGACTTTAGTATACTGGATGGTGACCTTGGGCTACTTAATTAGTAGTTTGAAAAAGTATACGGTAAAAAAAAGTACAAATAAATTAGTAGTTTGAAAAAGTAGGGCTTTAGTCGATTGGGCTACTTAATCTCTACTCAAGTTTGCCTTCGAACAAATTGGCAAACGGGCTGGCGTCGGGCTTTCAGGCCCAGTGGGCCAAATGCCAATGTCCTGATAAAGTACATCTCGGGAATGGAACGATTTGTCTAGTAATTTTGAACAAAACAAAAAGTACGTTTTGCGGCTGATTAAATTATGCTATTCGGAGGGAAAAATTGACACACAGAAATATTGAAAATTAAGAGAATTAAGCCGATGAAAGAATTATAATTGTCATTAAAAACTTAATGACCTTCTCTTGCACCATCTTCACCTTCCGATACGGGGGATGACATGAAACTAACAGCAACTGAACTCTCCTCCGACAGTGGTGCTAATAGCGGAGCGGCCACGACATTTTCTTGAAATTGTAGTTGACAAGCATGACAAGTGATCTCCATAATGGTTGAGTTTAGTTTCTTGACAGCTTGATCTCTTACTGCCTTAGCTCTCTCAAGCTCACTTAATGCTTGTTGCCTTATCTTCTTTGCATTTTCATATTCCATTTCCGCCAACTCCATCTCCCTATTCGATTTTCTTCTCACTTCCTCAGCGTATTCCTTCTCAGCCGTTGCCACGTTCATTACTTTAGTCTCTTGATCGTTATCTTCTTCTCTAAACTGATAACCATATAGTCCCATAGATAGCTTCAAGTGGGGTGTCTGGTTTTTATCATTATTGGCTTGAAATGGAGTCATGCTTGATGATGATGGGAGAAGCATAAGCTCCAGGTTGTGTTTATGATCAGCTTGGTGTAGTGATGACGATTCTTGTTGAATTGCATTAGGAATTTGGTGCAGTAATACTCTTTGGAACTTGGACATGGCTAAGTTGGCAGCTGTCACGCTGCAACCTGATGGACTAGAGCTGGACGAGCAAGCCGTCTGGAAGGCAGTCGGCAAGTTTGGCATCTGGTGATGCTGTGCAGGAAGATCCACATGTTTGATTGTGCAAGCATCTTGGTGCTCTATGAAACTCTCCACTCTATATATCAAGCCAAAAACACAAAGATCAATAATAAAATTTGATTAAAAACTAACAACACTACTAGAGTTTTCTTTAATGTTAACAACTCACTAAAACTATAAATAATTCGATTACAATTATATGCTTGAAATAACCTCAAGAATTTATTAAATATAATGCAATATTTAAATGTAATAATGTAATGGCAAAGTGGAGAGGTTGATTTCAGTCTCATCTCATGTATGTGTTTGTCTTTTATGTTAAGAGTTTTCTTGGGAATTGAAGATTTGTACATATACTGTCGTCCACCTCAAACAATAATTCCTCGGCTGCATATGGATGACGTCATCTATATATTCCTCTCTGCATTTTTGCAGAAATCAAATCATCTCTTCCCATTTTTACCCTATTCAAACTTTATCCATGATCTAAGCAAGTTACCCATCTTCAGCTCAAATCCAACTTTGCACTACAAAAAGCTAGAAAAAACACTTCACAAGTTACAACAGCCACCTAATCAATTAACCTATATATATTTCTCCATTAATGTTGCTAGGGTTTTGTACTATTAATATGGGGGGAACTATATGATTAAGGAAGTCTGAGTTGCTAACCTTGAAAACACACGGCCACAGTCACATGAATGACCTCTAGTGCCACAAGTCTTGAGATGAGCCTTGTAATCAGATTGAACTGCATACCCTTTACAACATTTGTCACACACCCATTGCTTGTAGTTGCTGTGTTTTCTTCTGAAGTGTTTCTTGATCCCTACTAAGTCACCAAGTGCATGAGTTGGATCATGGTGTAAGCAGCTTGGTTCTGGGCATACATAGACTCTCTTCTTGGCTTCCTGATGAGCCCCACTATTTCCACTGCCGTTGTTGTTTTCTTCTCTTCTCACTAACTTCCATGGCACCTTGTGTCTCCTCCTATGCATCTGAAGATTCTGGTCCCTTTGAAACCTCTGGTTACAGATCTCACAAACATACCTATCTGATTCTAGCAAGGTCTTGGGAGATAAGGCCACTACTTCTGCATCTGGATCTGAGTAGAGAGAAGAACAAACAACAAACTAACAGATACTTCTATACTGACAAATTTTATAAATACTGAGAGTAGCTAATTAAGGAAGCTGTCTATGTATCCATAATAGTGTAAGTGTTTGTAAACATACATACCTGGAGTACCAGCTGGTCTTCTTTTCCTTTTGGAGGATGAGTTACCCCTCTGAAAGGGGGAAGTTGAAGCAGTGTTGTTGCTGGCTTGGTCTAACATGAGACTAGAATTGCGTTTTTGTTTGGTTCCTTGGTGAACCTGATTTGTATGATCTTGTTATCAACTGCAAGGCATAAAATGTAATGGAGAGTCTTAGAAAAGATAGTACCTTTGTTAAAAAGAGAAAATATAAAAAGAAATCACCTTTAGATTTTTTTGGGGTAGTAGTGACAGTGTGTATAAGCTGCTATCTGCTTTATACTAATTGGCTTTATATTTGATTCATATGAGTGAGAGAGAGCCTTTTCTTATACAGTCCAACTGTCCTCGACATCTCTTTTGGCTAAGGTTTGAGAGATAGAGAGATGTAGATAGGGATGGAGAGATCATGGAGACGGATTATCAGAGGGAAGTAGTAGTCACTGTGCCTTATAATACACCCAAACACCAACAAGAAACTTCAGTACTAGTACGACACAAAACATAGTGGTAGGGTGTGGTGGGAAGCTGTTATGGAAGGAGGGGTCCTTTAGCAAGGGCCAAGTTGCTATAGTAACATACTTATGACCCTACATGTAGAGATAAAAGACAAGGATTTGATGCTCATAATAGTATATTTTCTACAATGTGATAAAATGTGTTTCATAAGTTATGTCACATTTCTTGTTAGGGTTTCACAAGATGAGGAAAAACCTACTAATTCGTTCACCTCCATGACATTTGAATACAAGTACAACCGACCATTATTCGATTGCACATGCACTGTTTAATTAATTACTTCACATGAACGAGTGCTCTCTCGCGCTTCACATGAGCTCTCATCTTCTTCCTCTCGCTTAACCATGCATGTTTGATTTACTTTGATAAATTGTTCATGTTTCGTGTACAAGCGAGTAGTAAATGCAGTTTGACTAAAGAGAGTGCTTGTGATGACATGATGCAATCTGACTAGGGTTTACTGCAGCTGATACGAATTTGTGTCACTACTTTATTTTCTTTCATCTTTCATTTTTTGCAGGCTTTTGAAAAGGTTGAGTCCCATTATATATAAAATGGTTTGGTCATACTTGTACACAACACTTCGCTTTGAACAAGAATCATTTATAACATTGCTTTTTTGTATGTTTAATCATTCTTAGACTTGTTAGCTAGCTGGCTAGTTTTTAACATATGTTATACCAACCTTTGCTTATGCATATCATTACACTATGTTAAATGCAATGTGCTTTGCACGTGCATTATATATCTCCATGTGGCTAGGTTGTAAAGTTCAAACCCTGAATCTCATTTTTGACATAAGATAATGAGGTTGTTCGAGACATCAATGAATCATAATTATATTTTCTTCTCAATCTATCAATATGTACTTCCAGTTCAATATGTTTCAACTTTATTTCAAGATAACGAACGTTCAGGCGCCAAAAGCATGCCAAATTAAGCTAATTTAACCAAGGGACTTTTTGTAATATAAATTAACTAGAAGTCCAGAATACTACATTACTCGACGAGTTCCACACTTGTTCATATCTACATTTTGATATGCGTAGACCAAAGTGCTTATCCTTTAACAAATCACTGTTATCCATGGCTACCTTTAAAATGCATTGGATTCAATTCAAAAGAGATGGAGAGACGAATGTGGAGAAGCAAAGCCATCATGATTATAATCCAACAGTATCCAACACACCATGTCACATTAAATAAATTTACAAAGGTCCTCTCATGGCCCTCAAGTAATTTATGGTGACATGCATTCAGAAACATACACTAACTACGCTTTCACGTTTTGTAGCTAGCAACCATCAAGCTTGTAGAGAAGAGACAGGCTTCGATCAGTACACAATCCCATCATCATCAACCAACATGATAATATATGCTTACTGATTCTTTTTAACTCATATATCATGTCTCTGACTCTTTTAATCTGTCTCTAAGCTGTTGGAGCTTGGCATGAAATATTGTTTCTCATTTTGTTCTCTGCCACCACACAATTGATTAGGCATGAGACATGCACCCTTAAGTACCTTAGATCAAAAGTTCAAAACTGTATTTCTTCTATGATATGAGAATAGTTGAAGTGCGATAACAACATTTTATATAAACATACACATATTAAGATTAAGAAGATGAGGTAGTATTTGAGGTTAAGGTGAGACAAAAGTCAAATTAAAAGTGGTAAAGTTGAATTTTCAATAAATTGAGCGTCTTTACAAAAAGTGAAGCTCTAAGTGCTAAAGCCTCACTTTTCACAAAGGCGAGGAATCTTTCGCAGATGACTTCTGCGGTTCTGTCCCATGTCGTGTAACCCACCTTTACCAAAAGACTGGTACTATTGGGCCAAATGACCTACATATAAAATAGAACAGTCTCGGCCCAAATGAGGCCCACATCTTGAGTCGGCCCTATTTCAACTTCTGCCGATCGAAGAGTGGTTTCTGTCGTGTGCTTTGCTGCATATTTTTGCTGCTTCGAATGATGTAAAAATTTAATCTTTACAAGTGTTTCTGATCAAGCTAGGATTTTCTTGTAAAGGGTTGGTCCAATTTTCTGAAGTTATTTTGTTTACAGAGGTACATACAGTTATGACTGAACAGAAACTCCTCATTTTCTTTAAAAAAAAAACATTCACGCAAGAAGATTTTGTGTTAGCTCATAAATCCTGGCATTACATATATTGATATGTATGTACACTGAACTCAAGCAGTGAGGTTTCTTCCTTGTTTTATGTTGTTGCGTAGTTCAGATCGTTTTCCAAGATTTTTATTTCTGAATATGTCTTTTTGCAGTCTTGCTGATTTAGTCATTTTGTTGATGACATGTTGAAGCTGTATTGTTAATTGTGATACTAAGTAACAATTTTTTTCGTATTCTATTTCTGTTTTGATCTGATCTTTTCATGTTCGTATCTTAACAAAAGAAAGAAAGACATCTGAATTTTTCAGATCAAGTTGAAGCCAGGAAAAACGACACAAGATGCTAAAATGCAATCAAATCCGGCAAGGCAACAGGAGCAACCATCATTGCAACATTTTCTTTACCACATTGTTGATCAACAAATAGTCCGTTGTTGAAGACCTTGCCATCATCATCAAACAACTCCCACTTCTGCGTCACAACCGTCTTTAGCACCACCGTCTTTGAATCCTCATCCTTCTTTTCCACATCCATTTCAATGATCTTCTCCGGTACTCTGTTGATAATCCGCTCAAGCTCCTTTATATCCTCCTCCGGAATCACCACCACCTTGGGAAGCTCACTTGAACTCAGCACTCCATATTTCCTACAAAACTCAAAATATTCTCTCAGCTTAAGGCCCTGACCAGTTGCTCTTTTCAGGATCCGCAGCGCCATGGCCGCTTCCAGCCTCCCGGACTCGTATATATTCATCAAAATATGCGCCACACCTTCACAGATGGTACTATAGATTTGAAAAATCTCAATGATGATACAATCCATGGCTTCAACGATGAGATTGAACCTCAATATCTCCCAGGTCAACGGTTTCACCCGGAGCAATTTGTCCAACAATGTCTGCAACTCATCCAACCTCAAAAGGCGGTAAGCAACAGGCTCCTTCATCCGGTTCAAAACCCTTACCTCCCGAGACCATTCCCGCCCTGCAAAGGCAGATTTCTGATCAAGAAACGAGAAGTAAGACCGCACGAAAGCGTTAAGGTACCGCGCTTTTGACAAGCCAGAATGTCCATCAGCAAAATCCGACAAGTCAAACGGCAGCCTCCCGATCTTTTGTATCCCAGGCACATTTCTTCTAAACACGCCGTGCATCAACATTAATCCCTTTAAAGTCACGGCCCAGCTTTTCGTCCGATCCATTCTTCTCGATATGGCCGTAAGCAATGGTTTGGAATACGAAGGAGATGTGATTAGACATTGGAATACACGTTGCACGTTCTTGTAATCTATGGTATCTTGGTCGTGGCTGGTGGCTTTGATCACAGCAATCTCAATCTCCGGGCTATGGTACAAGGTTTTCCATGAGAGTCTCGATGCCAAAATGCTGCTTCGGTCCTTGAGGGCGCCTGAAGCTCTTTTCAAGAGCTTCATCTCCCTCAATGCCAGCAATGGAATTTCTCTGTTTTTCATTTTTGTCTATTTATTTAGGTCTCTAAATTTTCTCCAAATTTGCAGCCATGAAAAGAAAAACAGAACACGAGTCTCCTTTTCACAGCTGTCTCGGTGGCCTTTTGGGCCGAAGAGTGTGTATCTTATTGGGTAATGTTTTTTTGTTGAACAGTGCAGCTCAGCCCAGTTTGAATTGGGTACGTAGTATGACATCATGGAGGAAATGTCTTGCTCATAAATGGAGAGAACTTAAGTTATGTGTAACCTAAACCTTACCTTGATTTAAAGATGGTTTTTATTTATTTGGTACAATTGAAATTGAGTAAAATAAAAACGATATTATTTTACAAAATGGACGAATAAAATGACATGGTTTTGACAGCATTTCCGGATTTTAGTTTAATAATTTTTTAAATATATTTTTCTTATGTAGTTAATTTTGGGAAATAATTGAGAATTGCTGATTTTGATTGGTTTGAAATAATATAAATGGTGACGTACAAATTATTTCTAAGGTCACCTAAAGCACAACGGTCTTACGTTTGACATTTAGTATAATTCATACCAATTTCCTATCCGTTTTGTGTATGTCTTTTCCTGTTTTAATCAAGCAAAACGGAAATAAATGAGCATAAACCTAGTGAATAGGGTGTGAGCAAATTTATAAAAGGTTGCATTTTGACCGCTAGATTGGCATCCGTATCAATAACATCCTCGCAATTTCGTCGGTCGGAAAAGGTTTCCGGAATGTTTTCAGGCCTTGAGTCGTGTCTTGTGTTCATTTCTTTTAGAGAGAGAAAAACATAGAGAGTTTAAATTGAGAAGTGGAAAAAATGGCTAAGAGCTCCAAGCTAAGCGGTCTCTTGACAAAAAACAAGCGCAAGAACTATCCAAAAAAGGGCCTCCGAGTTCAACCTGTCGGGAAGAAGAACACCGTGTCGGACTGTCGGCTCTTAAGCCGATCACAAAAGTGGCTCCTAAGAGAAAGGTGATGAAACCAGCAGGCCGAGGGCGCAAGCCTGCTGATAATATCTTTGAGCATCCCTAAATTAAATAAAAAGGTTTGGAACAACCAGAAGCCCAATTTCTATGATGGGCTAGATTTTGTTATATAGGTAACCCAAGCCCACGTAACTGTTAATAGCAGCTGCTTGAGTTTCATGTTTTTTTATCCGCGTGGCATTTACAATGGCAGGTCACAAGTCAGTACATATATAAATATAAATCCAGCAACCAATAAACCTTTACACATGAGATGAGAGCACCCATTGAATAATAAATCTCGCAGAAATGAGGATGAAATAGTATAAAAAATAAAAATATTTTTACTTGAAATTTCGAAACATGATAGTGTGTTTTTTCCTTGTCCATTTTTATCGGAATATCTACCATATGTAACATTACTTGACAGTTAATATTAGGGTTTGGATATGATGACCATGAGAACTATCAAGATTGATGAGATGGAGAAAATTAAATCTGAGTAGCTCATCTCGAAAATAAATGGTTTAGATTTATTAAGATTAAAAAGCTCATAAAATTCAAATGAAAAGCACGCTAGTAATTTTAACAAATCACTTTCAGGTATATAGTTCACATATTACATATAGTTCACTTAATTACATTTAAATTTCAAATGAGCTTTTCGTAGTTCAAATGGCTCACATATATATTATAGTTTATATAGTTCACATATTTAATTTATAGTATACATAGTTCAAAAACTTAAAATGCATCGAGGTATTTTATAATTCAAATAGTTCAAAACTTAAATTTCATACTAGTTTGTCACAAGTGTGCTACACATTCCTCCGCCCTGTTCAATTGACATGTATGATTAAGCTGTATGCTCGGTACGTGAGGAAACAAATGGCTGCTTGGCGCAGGGGAACAATTTGAATTGAGAAGATGGAACGAGACGATTGCTTTGGAAATGGGTATTGCTGGGTAGAATTGAAGAGGGTGGTACAGCAGCTGATGCCATAACCGTCACATAATGAATTTGAGTGAATGAGGTGATTCCTACTGCTGCTTTATCGTACTTGTTACCGAGGATTATGTGGCTTGGCTTGAACTACCTGCATTTGCTGGAATCTGGATGATGAGAACTGAGTCCACATTTGTCTTTGTTGTTGCACTACAAAACAAAAATATGTATATGTGTTACAGATCGGTTAGCGACAGATCGGTTTCAAAACCGGTTTTTAAGCGATTAATGACAATTAAAATAGACTAATTGCTAATTAGGGGTATAATCGACCAAAATTTTTCAGAATATTTTTCGCTTATTTTTCGTGATATCTGATCGATATCAATTCAAACGAGGGTCGACTCATTCAACAATCACGCGACCACTCTCAAGCCCCAACGAAATCGACGGCGGCCGAATCCATCGATTCCAATTGATTATGCTTTACCGGTTACCCTCTTCACCAATTTTGATTTTGCGATTTTCAATGGTTGCAAGCTCATCCGATTCCAGTGGATGCAAGCTCATCCGACTCTGATTACCCTCTTCATACCCAACCACTTTTTTTCGCCGCTCCAAATTCTTCAGGGTTTCGCCCGGACGCTGAAAGCTCCAATTTTTTGTCCCATTCAAGTTATTAAAATCTCTCATCTTTTTCCTGTTCGATTACGTTAATGGATTATATTATAGATCCACAATAAATGCTTAACAAGTATGTTGTCAGTTTTTTGTATATTATGGTTCGTGAATTATATAATTCATTTCATGTACAGAAATAGAAGAACGTATTTTTTGCATTTTAACGATGTACTGAATCGAATTTCATAGGTACATAATGTTTTTTGTTCCATCTACAGCCATCGATAACCATAAGTTTTTGTTGCCCAAACACATCCAATTTTCCTGTCACTCGTTTGAGTATTATGATTCCAGATTTATATACATGAAAAATGGTATCAGATTCAAGAATTATGTACATCAAATACTAAAAATATTGGGAATTAGAAAACTCAAATAGGGGACAGGAAAAGTTGTACATAAAAAAGGGCAACAGATTCAAGAATTATGTACATCAAATACAAGACAAATAAATATTAGGAACTCGTCGCAAATCTACACAACCTTCTAGAAATAAGATTATCACAAGAACTCGTCGCAATTTTTCACATAAAATTTTAAAAATCAGATTGATATCTTACCACTATTATTTAAACAAGATATTAATAAAATTAAATGAGTTACTAAAATCATGGGATAATCTTATAAAATAATTAATATAATTCATTTAATTTGAAATACCAAATCTAACCTTTTTATAAATTTATTATTCATAAAAATTTTGATTAATTAACGATCGTCGGATCAAAAAAACGAATGACCTAAATTTCTTTATACTTTCTATTTTAAGAAGTCATTTTTATATGATTCATTGCCATTTTTATATATAGAATTGGGACATCAAATAATCATAAGTACCCCGGTTCCTATAGCCCGCAAAACTTGGTATGAAATTGCAGTTCGACAAATAAAATTCATATGACACATTTACTGGTTTCAATCAACCTAGTCATTGCTAGAACATAGAACCAGTAAAAAAAATTCCTATTAAATATTCCTAGAACCGAAAATGTCAAAGATGTTGTATATTGCTTAGCAGGGGACAACTTCCTGTCATAGTAATCGAAAACACGCGTGATAAGCAATATATAATAACAGTTAAGTAATGTTATTTGGGAGCTTCCTATAGTTTTGTTTGGTAATCAAGTTAACCACCCTTTAAAATTCGCCATGAAATGAATTTTTGTGACTCTTTGAATAAAACCTAGCTGTAACCCTAGGTTTAGGGTGAAAGGATATTGTCTTAAAAACTCAATAATTGAGATGGGTGTAAGAGTAACCGTAGGCTTGACCTAAGATACTAGTATACCTTCAAGTTTATAGGTCAAACTGACTAACCTATATTTCATCTTACTCCCTTTATCCTCTTTTGTTCTTCCTGTTTTTCTTTTTGGGCGTCCCCCTTATGTTCTTCCTGTTTCCTTTTATAGTAATTATTTCTCATATTTTTTTTATCTCAATACACTCTCTTTCTTA
>JAWWMW010000014.1:5405-27518 GCA_035048345.1 Echeveria elegans | reverse complement strand
TTGCAATCTTTTCATTCATTACTCAGCATATGATTCTTTTATTTTATTTTTTCTTCAATATTATTTTTTATTTCATTTGTTTTACTATCATTTACTAACAAACTCATTTATTATTTTACCAACCCGTTATTGTATTCTTTGACCAACTTTTAATCTGATATTTTATTTTTATTAGGTTATTAATTTTAGGATATTTTTTAAACAAAAACAAAAAAAATTCGTTTATTCAATTTTCTGAAAAAATTATTTTTAATATCTATTTATTTTTAAAAATGGACAGCAAATAATATGTAAAAGCTTTGAAAGATTATGTGTATTCTTTACTTGTTGGATATAAATCACCATTTCAAGATCTTGAAGTAGCGAATTTTTTTAAAATCAAGCCGCAACTAATCATCATGGCACCAAGTATATCTTAAAGAGAAGACCATGGATAAGAATTCGAAAAGGAGAGAATAAGACAATTGAAAAAGTGTTTATTTTGTGATTTGTGGTAAGAGAAGAGATAAGTATGAAGAATATATTCAAGCTATTCGGACTCAAAAGGCTCTTGATTGCTGATATCTTAATTGTAAAAATAACTAGATACATATAATGACGTAAAATTTTATTTTATTTTCCTTCTATAAATTGCTTCAACTTAATTCATCAAATGCCTGGAATACGCTGGATCCGCCGCATGTTATTTTGTGCTGATTTTGATTTACATCATATTCATAATTATTTTAATTAATTATAAAGTAAATTAAACTTATCCAAATTGTATAAACAAAATTCAGGAAACTCTATCACCCCTCGCAACACATTACACAAGTACAACCTCTCTGGTCCAACATAAAGAAAAGTTGCAGAACCCCTTTTTTTTTCCTAACCTCAAACAGTTTCAGTTTGATGAAATGACACGTGGCATATTGTGATTGCTTGTAATATTCATATCTTTGACTCTAATTCGATCTACTGTATATGAGGATCACGAAATGACACCAAGTGTAAATCATTGTTTACTAAGTACAAGTTACAATCACGTGATCCTCAAATATAGCGACTATGGTATAAGGATCGATTGTGACGCACGTATATGTTTGACACTTCATTTTCACCGTCCATCTAGTTTCATCAACGCCTCAGATTTATGCACGTGACGACTGTCTTTATGCTCCCAATTTCCTATAATGATTAAAAAAAGGTAAACTCGTCAAAAAAAATTGTATCTTTCTACTTTCTTTTCCTCTCCTCTCATTTCTTCCTATCCTCTTATTGATTGCAGATTTGATGGATTTCCTGTTGAGGTGGTGAGATGGTTAGTGGGTTTGGATCTGCCATGGGTGGTGGTGGGAAAAAATAGATGGATTTGTGATTAGGAGATGGGTGGTAGGTATGTATTTAATTAGAGTGGTAAAATGGATCGTGAATTAAATGATCTAATTTATTTAAATCATTTAGTGTAAGTTTTTATTTTAGTGTCAATATTTTGGTGCCAAACCTACCTGATGATAATACACATACTCACCGAACATTTTATAAAACTGAAGGCAACCAACATGTCATGGAAGATGAGAAAAGAGCTTCTAGCCCGCTGACTAGGATGGCGAAGGCATCCGAAGATGAGTACAATTAGAGAAAATATGTACAGAAACAGGTCAAGGTAGTGAATATCCTCGAAGCTACTATAAATGCATCCATCCAATTTTTTCTTTGACGTGTGGAGAAACAGGACACCCTTTCACTCGGAACAACAACTTTTTATTCTTTCTCATGATATTGTCTTGATTGTCCCAAATTGCCCATTTATTCCTTCTAAATGAGAACAGATGTATATAAAAAACAGGTCATGTGTTGAGTTGAATTATTATGTGATAAACCTTTATTTCTTATATGGGCCTTTACTTCTAATAGTTTGGGGTCAAATTCAAAAGTTGTATTTTTTATAGCATATAATCAATGATCATGTATATATGTATATAAAAAATTTAAAAGGTTCTGATCGGGTCAGGCAGTCCCATGCTAGATCATTGAGGGGTTTGGCGAAATCGGGGGAAATTAGGGCTTTGAAACGGCGATTTGGGACTGAGGGTTATGCGGATGACGCCGTTTCGTCACTGACGGAACGTTCGAAACGGCGGGAGAACGGCGTTTGGGGAGGAGTTAACGGTGTGCCTTAAATGGATAAGTCAATATAAGTTCATGAATTAAATGTTAAGTTAACATAAAGTACAACATATAAATGGGCAAGTTTGAGTTCAGGCTTTAAATTGACAAAACGGACAAATTGGGACTTTAAATGACATTTTTTCCCTTTCTTATATTGGCCTTTACTTCTAATAGTTTGGGGCCAAATTCAAAAGTCATGTATTTTTTATAGCATATAATCAATGATCATGTATATATGTATATAAAAAATAAAAAGGTTCTGGTCGGGTCAGGCAGTCCCATGCTAGATCCGAGTCCGTGCCCGTTCATTTCCTCTCATGTCATACCCTATTCCGAGTCCAAACATGCAAGGGTCAAGTGGGGCCTTCGGGTCGTGTCTAGCCTCGCCCACCCCTAGCATACAAATACACTCTCAAGTCCCCGACAAAGCAATACACTTACATTAGTATCAATCAATCATTCATCAATGGCAGCAAGAAGAAGAAGCAGTGTCTTTCTCCTCATTATTTTGGCCATAACATCCTCAGCAAAAAGTATCAGTCACAATGGAGATGATCAGCAACCACCTGCTGTATTGACAACTGAAGAGTCGGCCCTCGAAGCGGCTTCCCTTGACTTCGGCCTAGACGTCCAAATCAAGCCTAAAGCTGTGCTCTACCCTGCCTCAGTTGAAGACATAGCCAAGCTCATCAAGTCAGCCAATGAAGGTGATGGCTTCCAAGTATCTGCTCGTGGCCGCGGCCATTCGGTCAACGGCCAGACGATGACCTCAACGGGCGTTGTCGTGGACATGTCTAGGTCTTATAACAAGATTTTGAATGATACTGACGAGTATCGACCTAAGGTCGATGTTGAGGGGAAGTTTGTGGATGTTTGGAGTGGAGAGTTGTGGATTGATGTGCTACTTGCCACTTTGGAATTCGGCCTGGCCCCGAAAACGTGGACTGATTATCTCTACTTGACTGTTGGTGGGACATTGTCGAATGCTGGTATGAGTGGCCATGTTTTCAACCACGGTCCCCAAATTAGTAATGTTGATAAACTGGAAGTTGTTACAGGTGACAATCTGATCATTTAATCCTTAACTCATTTATTCATATACAAATCTATGTGTAGTTTTAAAGTTTCGTAATCAATAATGCTAAAAGTTTCCCTTTTGTGCAGGCAAAGGTGACATAGTGACATGTTCAAGGGAAGTGAACTCAGAGCTCTTCAATGGGGCGCTCGGTGGACTTGGACAATTCGGGATCATAACCAGGGCGCGGATACCTTTGGAACCAGCGCCCGAACGTGTAAGTCGCTTGTTCATTTTCCATCCAAAGAAATTTGCATTGCTTGAAGGAATACATTGGATCATTTGGTTTTGGTTTTGGTTTCGGATAATGAACTATTTACATGTGTTTGTTTGATTCAAGGAGATGCAGAGTTTGATTTTGATAACAGATGTTTTGTATGGAGTTTGATTTGTAATGTTGTTTTCTATACAGGTGAAGTACATTATCATACCGTATACAGATTTCAACAAGTTCACCAAAGATCACGAGTACTTAATTTCCCTACATGACGAACCCTTGTCGAATAGATCCGACTATGTTGGTGGATTCATTACTTACAACCATTCAGTTCCAGATGGAAGCTCCCCTGTGGTGTACAACTTAGAGGTCGTCAAGAACTACAACAAGCCAACTGAAGATACTGCCGACCAGGTAAGCAACTTATTGATTCATCTGGCAAAGAGAATGAGATGAATATATTCATTTTGTTTGCATTTTCTGTATGTGAATATAGGAAGTGGAGCAGTTGTTAAAGAAGCTTGATTTTTTACCAAATTCGGAGACCAGAAAAGATTTAACCTACGTCGAGTTCTTGGATCGTGTTCATACCAATGAGCTGGTTCTTAGAGCAAAGGGTCAATGGGTCGTTCCTCACCCTTATTTCAACTTATTCATTGCGAAATCGGATATGGCTGAAGTTGACGAGGCTGTGTTCAAAGGCATCATCAGAAATAATACCAACCCGGGAAACATTCTAATCTATGCTGCGAACAAAGACAAGTAAGTTCCTTTTCGCTCATGGTTTCATTCGAGCAGTTCACTCAAAACTGACAGTCCGTTTGAATTACCGTGCTGCAATTGAAAAGGTGGGAGCCCGAAACCTCAGCTGTGATTCCAGACGCGGATGTCTTTTACGCAGTGTCGTTCCTCTGGTCAGCCACAAACAGCACATCAGACGAGCCTCAGTCATTGAAATATTTGAAGAAAGTGAATGATCAAATTCTCGAATATTTGAAAACTGCCAAGATCAATTTTAAGGAATACATACCTGTATACACGTCAATAGAAGACTGGAAGGCTCATTTCGGACCTGAGAAGTGGAATCAGTTTAACAAGAGAAAGTCAGAGTTTGATCCCAAGCACATTCTAGCACCAGGGCAACACATTTTCAACCCGCCTTCGCTCCTTGCAGGACAGGGCGCAGCTGACCGCAGTTGCGTTATTTAATCACTTTTACCAGATTATACTCTTGTAAGAGTGATCTTAACTTTCTTCTCCGGTTTTTGTATGCTTTGTTTAACTTCAAGCTGGTATGAATAAAGAGGCACTCTATTCGCGGCAGATTATTTTTCCTAATTGGTCGTGCAAATTCCGGTATGTTCAGCGCAAAAATGACCAAGTAAAGAAGGTAAAGTATCTCTATCGTCTTACATTGTCGCGACTCGACTGACTATGCCAATAACGACGTAAACAATGATAAGTGATATACTATTATCGGATGTGTCGGGCATCAAAGTGGAGTCAACCATCAACAAGATATATTACCCTCGATAGCGTTGGAGGACATCGGGTGAAGCATCTCTGGCACCTGATGTCGAACCCACGACCTCTTCGTTGTCGTAGGAGACTTAATACAATGGTTAATGTGTGTTAATTACTGCTTTTGATTGATTTGTAAACATGTAGTTAACACAAGAAATTAATACAGTCATGAAATCCATAGCTACATGCTACAATTTCTGGCCTCCACCATTTTTATTTTATTTCTCTCCTTATGAAGTTTTGTTCATTTATATATGTTATGTGAAATTTTCTCTTCAGATTTATTCTTCTCTTTGATGAATGAGTTGTTTTTATTAATCTATTAATAAAACACAAGACCCAATTAGTTATTGAGCTGGAGACATAATTTTTTTCCAAAAATAACTTTCACCATAACTAACACTATCTATATATTATATGCACAAATTAAATTGTGCAATGTTTACTAGTCTATTAGAATGTGTGAAGTGTGTTCGAATGTTCTTGAGGATTGATTGAAGGCATGAATTAATTGTAGGTCCTCATGCATGATCAAGAGGTACAAAAGAGTAATTATAATGTGCCAAAAAGTGTAATGAATATAAACATATTTAATAAGTATGAAGTTGTATGTAATGTATGATGTATCCACAAATCAAAAAAAAAATAATAGAGAATGGATCAAAGCGCCTCAAAAACATTTAGCAACGGTTGCTTTTGCAATCACATTACAAACGGTTTCTTTTGCGTCGCAGAAGACGGTAGAATCAAACGGCGTCATCTTGACCCGCAACCTACGTTAATCTCTGTCTGCAGTGACGAGTGACACGAAAGTTCCGTTTTGGCATCTCCAGACTCCGATGGCGGCCAGCTACGCTTTTTCGCTTCCATGGACCTCGCGGTTGAACCGCATCTCCACAATAATGGCGAAGACGGCATCTTCAAGGTCACTCGCCATTTCTTCTATCAGTTATTGCCGAAATCGATTCACTACGTACTGTAGCAGTTCTGGAAATAGCGATGGGAGCAACGTCGATATGGACTCTACAGGAATACCTAAAGGAGTAAGAAGTCGAAATTGTGAATTTGAATGTCTTGTTTTTCCATTGCATATGTGATGTTGATTTCAATTTGATATGAAATGTCTGTTTGTAACTAAATTTTAGCCATTTTTATACTGATGCTAAATTGTGAATGTGTATGCGGCCTCGTGCTTATGATTCTGGTTTTTCTTCTGGTGATGTTTTTTAGGGCCTGGTGAAATCGGGATTATATTTAGTTGGAACGCCAATTGGGAACCTCGAAGATATCACGCTACGGTAGGCATATTACTTCAATTGCAGTGTAGAAAACAGTGATCTTATTGTTTGCGTTTTGAAGTCATGAATACATTTGTATTCAGGAGTTCACCTGCAGACTGCCTCATCATGTTGAATCATTAATCTTTACTTTTCTTGTTGTACAATTTTTCAGTGCACTTCGTGTATTGAAGGCAGCTGACGTTATATTATCTGAAGACACCAGGCACTCAGGGAAGTTGCTTCAGCATTACAACATTAAAACTCCCCTAGTGAGTCTCTTGAAGCTTGATGGTCGGTTTTTCATTATCGAATGACTCGCATTGATCAACTTGTTAATCGGCTTTAGATTTGCAGCTAAGCTATCACAAATTCAATGAATTTCAAAGAGAACGATCCGTGATAAGGCGACTTCAAGATGGTGAAATAGTGGCACTTATTAGTGATGCAGGGACTCCGTGTATAAGCGACCCTGGCATGGAACTGGTGAATGCCTAAAATTTTTTTTAGCATCTGCGGGTGAATCTTGTTTCTCTAAGCTACCATTGGAAATGTTGAGTGCTAGTTTACTACTCATAGTATTTGGGTCCTAATTCATAATTGAGCGGTGGCTGATCGGGTTCAATCTTCGATTGTTTCAAAGAGATATAAATTTTAAGGGATTACATTTCACAGACAAAAACCTGACAGCTACACATATGCGCTTAACCAGCATATAATTGTCGACTATGCTTAAAATTGGCTATTGCTAATGGTAAAATTGGAGAACCCTTTCAAATGCCACTCACTGCCAGTTTATATGGCTTTTGTAAAATGTGTGGCATGAGGTTTGAAGCTTGAACAATCTATCATATATACTGGTTTCTAGTTCTTGCGGTACTTGATCAGTTGCTCTCATTACTTTTGCAGGCTAGGCTGTGCGTGGATAAGAACATTCCCGTTACACCCATTCCTGGGCCATCTGCTGTGATAGCTGCACTTTCCGCGTCAGGATTGCCTACCGATCAGTTCACTTTTGGTAAGATTTTTCTCATATTCTTGGGTATAAGCAGCATCATTTGTGACGATGGTCGATGGTTAAGGTTGCATTCAAAATGGTTACACAATAAATTTATCATACGAAGCTCATTGCTCTTGTTTCTGACAGTTGGATTTCTACCCAAGCATACTACATCTAGAAGAGAGAGACTTACGGTTTCTGCAAATGAGACAGCAACTCAGATATTTTTTGTTCCTCCGCACAAGCTTTTACAGTTTCTTGAGGAGTCTATTGAGCTGTTCTGCGACGCAAGGTATTTTTATCTTGTAGGTGTGCATCACAAATATGAGTATCGAGTGCAGACTACAGAGTGTCATTGAATTATAAGCTGACGGCAACCTTTTATGTTCCAGACGATGTGTCATTGCTCGAGAAATGACAAAAATGCATGAAGAGGTAACCTCGACCGCCTTTCATAGTCATTTTTTTTTCTATAGGAAATGACAAAAATGTATCAAAATGCTTTCTTGTAGATGAATACTTGTTTTGTCCTTCGGGTGTAATAAAGTTCCTAGTCCGTTCTTGAGGCGATACTCATTGGATATGTCAACATGACAAGTGTGCTGCACCTTCTTTTTCACAAACTTGTTTAAGGGGTCATCCATTTCGGCATAAATGATTAATCAATGGTCCTGTTAGACCTGGCCTCTTTTTCATGCAGTTCTTTTGTCATGGAGAATTGGAGATTATGGATATTTTTGTTACTAGTCTTAATTAAACACTTGATTTTAGTATCAAGCGAAATTTGTCCACAGTATTAGACGGACTAACAGTATTCGACAATTATTACTGAGGCTTATTTTGTTTGGCGTCTTACAGTTTTGGCGGGGTACTCTGGGTGAAGCAAGGGACGTGTTTTCCACTCGTCAACCTAAGGGAGAAATAACTGTTCTGATAGATGGGAAGGCACCATGTGTAGCAGAAGGCCCATCGGAATCACAACTTGAAAATCAACTGGGAGATCTGATAGGGAAAGGGCATAGTCTTTCAATGGTAATGTTCGATCAATCTCTTTTATTCTTCAAGTCATTTTAGAACACACCTCCAAATCATCTGTGAAAACCCTACTTTTGTTCTTGTAAGTTGTAAATTATTTCCACAATTTATCTCCCTTTTTATAACACTCTCAGGCAGTCAAATTAGTGGCTGATGGAACCGCAGCCAAAAGAAAAGCTGTTTACTCGTTGGCTTTAAGGAAATTTGGGAAGCAATCTGAGGAAGATGAATAGAGTAGAGAGTGATGTGTATAATTCTTCAAGGTATATTAGAAGGTTACATCATGCATGGAACAGGATTATATACAATAATGTTTACATAGTTTATATATTTCACAGGACTTGCTCAAATGCTGCATGTGCCTGGACAAGCCAAGTGACTGAAATAGAAGCATTCCTTAGGAGGGCCTGGCTTGGAGTTACACTAGTGCAAGGCCATTCCTGCCCTCCGACTGAAGTTTTAAGTTCATGACTGCCTCTTTCTATATGCTACATCCAACAAGCGGAGTTTGCCAAGTGCCAAATAACTATCATTTCAAAGGTGTTTTGGGTCGTTCTCTCATTTCCATATGATTTTATACGTGCGGAGTCCCCTTTGGAGTGTGCCCCTACAAATGCCTTGCACAGTGTTAATTCTATGAACAATGTCGCTCCAGTTTTCATTTCTGGAGTCAGCCACTCGGCCACTTCAACAACTATATGGCAAGAGTTAGACCTCTAACTTTATGTTCTGAATATGACCCTGGAATCCTGAAATACTTCAATTTTGAGGGTTTTAGGTAGTCTTTTGAATCTTGATAACTTATTGCACCCCTTTTCAACAACTGCAACTGGGCAGTTCAGCAATTGCACTACCCAATCACAAATCACATTTTTTTGGGGTATCATCTGCTGCTGTTGATAATCTAAACAAAGTGTCTATGTTCTTCTCAGCCCTTTCATGGAGCAGGTGATACCAGAAACACAGTCAACAATTTCCCCTTCTTTTACATCACCCTTTGGCTCATTATGTACTTGAGTTGATCTCACACCTAGACCAAGTCATACCCATTTGGTGTTCTGTTACTGGAGTTGTTGATTCCCACAACAGGATGATTCGGCACCCGCAAATGCTCCCTTCTACTATAAAGCAACAAGCCAAGCCCTGCAAGTTCTACAAGTTACCTGAAACTCAAACCGCAATGGCATCCAAGCCTTTCTTACTAGTTATTCCCTACACTGTGCTCCTCCTTTCCTCCACTCGATCTGCAGCAAACCCTGGCTTCGGTTTTGGCTGGGGTGGTAGCTGGGGTTGGCCTGGTAATGGCGCTCCTGCAGCAGGTAGTGGCTGGAATGGTCCTGGTAACGTTGGTGCGCCTGGTGCAGGTGGTGGCTGGAATGGTCCTGGTAATGGTGGTGCTCCTGCTGCAGGTAGTGGCTCGAATGGTCCTGGTAATGGCGGTGCTCCTGCTGCAGGTACTGGCTCGAATGGTCCTGGTAATGGCGGTGCTCCTGCTGCAGGTACTGGCTCGAATGGTCCTGGTAATGGCGGCGTTCCAGCCAGTGGTGGAGTCAGTAGCCAAAGCTCTTACACGCTTTCTCCGCATTACTATGAAGGGACTTGTCCACAGGTGTATGACATTGTCTTGTCTGTGCTGGAAAAGGCCATTGCTGCTGAGGCTAGAGTTGCAGCTTCCTTACTTAGGCTACACTTCCACGACTGTTTTGTCCAGGTACCTATAACTGTCTTCTAGTGACTTGATTCCCTAGTTCTTCCGGTGAAAAGTTCTGAACGTCATGACATTTTTTGTCGCAGGGCTGTGATGCGTCTGTCCTGCTGGATGATGCAACAAACATAGTAAGCGAGAAGAATGCTGGGCCAAACAAAAACTCCTTGCGAGGATTTGAAGTCATTGATGACATCAAGGCTGAGCTAGAGCAAGCATGCCCTCACATTGTCTCTTGTGCAGATATACTTGCCTTGGCTGCCCGTGGCGCCACTTTTTTGGTAAACTTATTTACTACTCAAAGTCATTACACCTTCTTTGAAACTTAACTTACGGACATGATTTACATTGCACAGAGTGGCGGACCCGTTTGGGAACTTCCATTAGGAAGAAAGGACTCTCTGACCGCAAATATGAATGCAGCCAACACCTTAATCCCAGCCCCGAATTCCACCTTGCAGACCCTCATCTCAAAGTTCAGTCAGCAAGGCCTGGACGAGCAAGACCTTGTTGCTCTTTCAGGTAAACTAAATTCATCTGCATATTGCATGCCAAAACATGGTTATCGAGTTATTTCTCACATGGTGACACACTGACATGTATTAGCTTGTAGTTATTTCTCACATGGTTGTCCGATTTTTCAAGTCACAATGTCTACAGCGTCCCACTTGAAATATGTTATGCAGTGTGCTAAGCTTTTTGTTTTCGCAGGAGGGCATACGATAGGGATGGCGAGATGCACTACATTCAAGCAACGCCTCTACAATCAGAACAACAACAACCTGCCAGACAAAACTCTGGAACCCTCTTACTACCAGAATCTAAAAACAATATGCCCCCCGAAAGGAGGTGACAACAACGTCACCCCTCTGGATTTTGCATCCCCTTCAAACTTTGACAACACTTACTACAAGCTAATACTCTATGGTCGTGGCCTTCTGTCATCAGACGAGGTTCTGTACACCGGAAATGTAGGAAGCACAATGCAGCTGGTGCAAAGCTATGCTAAAGATACGGACCTCTTCTTCAGCCATTTCGCCGTATCTATGATTAAAATGGGCAGTATTAGTCCGTTGCTAGGAAATGATGGAGAAGTCAGACTCAACTGTCGTCGAGTTAACTAACGAAAAAAAATGATTTGTGCCTCTGAGTATGACCTGATGACTACAAGACTATATTTCCTATTGTACTGCAATGCCATTTGTGTGTAAAATTGTCTGAATGAAATGGCTCTCTTATGTTAATTAAATTTCTAAACCATTTTACGTGAACAAGAACATATTCATTCACTTATCAAATAGCCAGTTGGAAAAGAATGCTTGTTCTGAGCTCATAACAACATATAGGCAATGTCCAGTTTTCAATGCTCTCACACAATACACAACTGTGAAGCGTATTCAACCTCGAATCGCAGAATACAGATTTCATTCAAGCGATGTAAGTGTACATACAATATTTTCTTATTCGGGAGTTTTGTTAAAGGCATACAATTTGATGAACACATTTCCTGCGCAGACTTGCACTGTTGCTAGTGCTACTTAGCTTCAACCCTTTTCTGCCTTTTAATGAGCTTGTACTTAACCATCCTTGCAATCTTGTAGAACCAGAATATACTAACTAGTTCCAGCCCCAACGCCATCACCTAGCGAAATTTAGAACAAGGCGGAGATACTTACAAGTTTATAATAAAAAAAAATCATTTTGGAACAGTGCATTTACCAGATGCCAATTGTATTCACCTTGATCAAAAAAGGATTGTCTGCAGTGAGAGTAACGTAGCACAGATAAGGCCCTCCCACCATTCGTGCCAACGAGAATACGACCGCAAATGCAACCTGCCCAACACAAATCATAAAAAGAAGGTCTAGCCAATAATAGATATAGAAGTAGTAATTGTTGTACTGTTACATCAGCAGCCAAGTTGAGGTCAGTGTCTCTGTATCCAATCTCTTTGAGAATCTCTCGCAGGTGGAGCAACGGGCTAGAAATCTCTGTTATCCATTGTGCCGCAACCATCTCCGATCCACACTTCAAAACAAAAAGCAGTAAAAGGGCACTCATTATTACTCTTGAAGTTCCAAGTATGAAGAAAAATGAGAAATGGGATGAGGTATCTTAATCTTCTTACCCTCTGGTAAAACAGCCCTGCACCAAGTCCTACTATGCTTACTATATGGTGCACGGCATTATCTATGTTGAATCTTTTGTCGAATAAACAGCATATCAAATCATATATCAGATACCCAACTGTGATCGCCAAGCTTTGCATCTGCACATCCCAAAACCAACAACAACTTAACTACTTTGTTAATATAAAGCAATTCCATAGCTGGAAACTGAGGGGGTCGCGCACCAAAAAAAAGAGACACCAGCTTTCAAAATCAGAATCACAACAATCATGTTTTCCTTTCGGAGTTAATTCACACAGAAAGAAACTAGTGAATGCGGCGAGTATAAAAGTTTACCTGCAAATGGGAAGATTGAGCAGCTATAGGGTGCACAGGCCTTGACCAGTCTTTAACAGACCTGGAAGCCAATAGCACCGCGACTACAGCATGAATAGTAGACACGAGGCGATTGCAGAAGTCGAATGACCTTTTGGGTAGCAGCCATCTGATGAAAATGAAAAGGCTTGTCCATGAAACCACAGCTAACACAATCAAGTTGACTATGTAATCCTCCATCATCTTGAACAACAACAAGAACTATAAGAATAAGAACAACCCAGTTTCCCAAATCTCTTGATGAAATGAGAAACTCCCAGTTTGCAGCTTTTAGGCAAAAATTGGAAATACAGGGTTTAGGTAGTTGGGTATGGACGTTAGTTGCTGAATTTATTAGTCTCCAACTACCTACTCATCTGCCCCTGATGGATTTATGGTGCAAAATGATGATCTGTAGGCTTGACCAATGTGGATACATTGATGCAAACTTGGAGAAAATGCATATCCAGTTGTCTACTCCATGGCAACATCTACCTAAAAGTGTGTCATAACTCCAGATTGACAAGCAAAGTATGTATAAGCTCAAATGATTCAGTCTTACAGGTCAAAAATAGAAATTCTATAGCTGATACTTCTAACAATTGAATGATACCCAGTCCCAAGTTGACATCTTTTTATTGTTATAGTGTTAAAGCTTACTAAGTCAAGTTACACGATACTGAGACATGTTAATGGAAAGAAATTCCACATTATTGTGGAATGCCTGTATATTGAAGAAAATGAAAAGAAGAGGAAAATGTATCCACATACAAGTGCTCAACAACGGAGATATTGACAATCCGTCTATAGCTGTCAGATTTAGATCTTGTGTTTCCAACATTTTTGGAAGATTGTGTCTGGCTCTTGGCAACCACATACATTCTCAATACAGCTTCTGTTGGAAAATGATGGTAAAAGTATAAATCATGATCATAATAAAATACGGTATAATGCGAAGTATATTAGTATGAAGGTGAGCCATGGACCGGACTTGCAATGTCAGCCAATTATCAGGAATAATTTTCTGAAGCGACTTATGACAGACTGACAGTAGCCTGAGCCAATGCGGCGCAAGCCTGACCGAACTTTGCAATGTCCACCTTTTACTAGTCCATCAGACATATACATCTTTCATATAATGATCAATAACAGTAAAGATTTATTTCCGCCAGATTCCAGCAATCGCTATACTCTATAAAAGATTGCCAGAGTTGACCTGAATCAAGGTGGAGATCCAAATTGGACTAAGTAGTTTTTAGCAGCATAAATATGCAGCTTTTAAGATTAAAGTCTATTGAACCTTTTCACTATAGTCACTAATGTGTTGACTCAGTTATGTTGACTTGAAGAAACTAACTCCAAAATGAGTTTCATTAAACACCGGCAACATTGTCTCCGGAGAGCAGTTTCATAATGCAGCTTAACATCACAATGTCATAGAGACTTTAATATCACAATGTCGGGCGGAGGAGTGGGGCCTTGATCAGCAGGCTGCTGCTTGACAATAATCTTCTCCTTGTTTGTCAAATAATCATCATTTGTAGTAACTTGGCGTTTCATCTTCTTGGGAGGGAGTTTGAAGGTGTCCAAGTCACGGCTAACATGACAAGAATAAGAGGCTAGGGATTTGAAACTGAGAGCATCATCATCATCAGCATTGTGCTTCTTCCTCTTCCTGCTCGACGGCTCAGCCGGCACATGATCAAGAGCAACAAACAAGGACAAAGCACGCAATGAGTTTAAAAGGAACCAAACTACCATTTCATAACCTAACAAAATTCGGAGAAGTGATTTAGACAAATTCCTGATACGGCACGGTCCTTGTGTCGTCTCAAATTTTTGTTTGGACATAAATTTTAATAAAAAAAAGATATGTGAGAAGTAGATTAGAAAATAAATGAAAAGAAAATAGATAGATAGAAGAGAATATAAATTTAAAATAGAAAATATTCAATTTAATAAATGAGAAATATACTCTTTTCGTCTCATTATATATATCTCATTTTAAGTTTGACACGATTTTAAAAAAAATTGTGTTATGTGAGGTAAAAGTAGGAAAGTGAATGAGTGAAAAGTGAATAGATTGGAGAGAGTGTATAAATGTGAGTGAAAAAAAATTTCATTTAAAGAAATGAGATTTATATTTTGAAACGCTTAAAAAGAAAAGGAAAATTATATAATGAAACGGAGAGAGTATTATTATAATTTGAGACCCAATAGGGATTGATAATAAAGTAACAATAAATATCTTCTTCCCCAAAGTAGCAAACAACACAACAATAAGATTCTCGTTTGGTAACAAATCGCTTGGCTTCGATTCGATCCAGCCGATCTTCGCCCGTCTCCGCTCGATCCGACTCCCTAGCCCGACTGCGGTGTTTTTTGAAGTAATGTTCCTTCGATTTTAATCTTATACTCCAGCTTCTTTCTTGTGATCTTTGCATATATTCTATAATGTATTTGGTACTTAAATTTCCTTTCTGCTTTTTCATTTTTACAACCTGTAGTTTTGTTCAGACAGCGATTGTTTTAGGGTTTAGTGAGCTTGACGAATGTGTAAATGAAACATAATAGCCATATGAGATATGCTGTTGCAATCTAACCATTGGTATTCATGAGTACCACCAGTTACTATTTGATTTGCATCACTCTTTTATTCATAGAAGCATCCGTATTTAAATTGGTTTGTTTTCAGCTGCAGATTTGATGGAAGGACTTGGGGATGGTAGTAGTGCGTCTGCAGTATCTCCGTTGGCTAAGTGGAGGAGTGACTCTGCAAGGGCCTTTCAGTACTATTTGGATCGGTCAACTCCCCATCCGGTGCAGAGGTGGTTGGGGACTGGCGTTACTGCTGCGATATACATCTTGCGTGTTTACTATGTGCAGGGATTCTATGTTATCTCGTATGGTCTGGGAATCTACATCTTGAATCTATTGATTGGGTTTCTGTCGCCAAAGGTTGATCTTGAACTTGAAAACACGGAAGGGGCTTCTTTGCCCACTAGAGGCTCTGACGAGTTTAAGCCTTTTGTGCGCCGTCTTCCAGAATTCAAATTCTGGTATTTTTCGAGCTTCATTATGAATCTTTGTTAATTTACATATGGTTTTGATTGCTTCATGGGTTTGTTGGTTCAATTCCGTGTACTTGATCATTTTTCATTGGTTTTTTTTTTCAGGTATTCCATCACAAAAGCTTTCTGTATAGCATTCCTAATGACATTCTTTTCGTTGTTTGACATCCCTGTATTCTGGCCCATCCTCCTATGTTATTGGATGGTACTTTTTTTCCTGACTATGAAGCGCCAAATTATGCATATGATCAAGTACAAGTACATCCCTTTCGACCTTGGTAAACAGGTGATGCCACTGACCAGTAGTTTGATCTATTTGTATTTCTAAGCACATAGTATAACTTTTCTCTTCCACCTATGACTTCTACAGTTACACTGGAGCATCTCCCCATTTGCCTACTATTTTTCATGAAAAATGCACCTTACGTGGGTTATCTGTTTTTCAGAGGTACACTGGAAAGAAATCAGAGGGACGCAGCAGGGGAGGTTTGATGCGAGACTAAAAGAATTTCCTCAACAGCTAAAGCGAATATAGAAATATAGTTTCCGGCATTCTACCATTAGCTTTCATATTAGAATTTGAACAATGTGTGCAAGTTGATCCGTCAGTCATACAATGTAGAATGGATTCCATGTTTCAACACCTTGCTACAGTTTTTGTTAATTTCTGATTAATCAACACTGGTTGGTGATATTGATCACCTCATGGTTTACACATGATGGTAACGCATATACAAATCTTCCTCAGGCAATGGGATGAGATGAATCTGCAGTCCAACCTGTGAAGTATGGAAATTCAAATAGGGCGGCTACCTGATGACTCCGCCCTGTAACCGGCCCTGCTATGTTAGGCAAAATTACAAATGATGGGAGAAAGGCATCAAACTTGTCCATGCTAAGAAACCAGAAATTTCCTTACAGCTCAATTCTGCGTAGTTGCCTGCTCAAGGTATGTGTACGCCTTCATTGTCCGTAAAATGAAACTGTCTGTTGTGAGTCAGCATCGTCTGAACCATCAGAGGTCACGGTAGCCATTTAAACCCATCTATCAATTCACCTGTATTGAGGTAAGGTAAGAACTTTGCAGAAAACTTTTGTATCCAACATCTTCCTAAAATGCAATTGCAAACTGAAACCTGTAGGGGAAGTTTAAGGGAATCAGGCCCATAAATGTAACTCAGTTTCATGTACTCAGTTTCCAACTCAAATCGACAGTAAATGTTAGCCTACGGAACAGTCTTACTCCTACAACACAATGGTAATTTCTTTGAAAAAGAAAACAGAACAGAAGATGCAAGGAATATTGAGTGCAGCAAGGTTTTTTGGAGATATATAATGAAACATGCTAGAAATATAGCTGAGACATAGAATGCATTCGCCAGACTTGGAAGTGTGTTACCTCCTCTGTACAGAAGAAAGGGTTGGAGAACACAACTGTTGCAGAAGTCCTGATGTCTAAAGGGGATAAGAGCCCTGTTTCGCGGCTTTGGTGCCGTAGCAATGATACTGTTCATGATGCTGTCAAACAAATGAGTGTTATGTAATGTGTGACAGATACATATAATGCAATTCTGACTGTTTATTTCACTGAAAGTGCAGACGGCGAGGCACAACGTTCGTTCTTTAGTGGTTCTGAAGCCAGGAGAGCAGAACCATATAGCAGGAGGAATCATCAATATAAAAAGCTGATAAATTCATGAATTTCACAGGGAGTTTCTCACGGTTGATGTTAATGAGAATAAATAAACACACATTGAAGATTTGAAGCTCGTTCCATCAGCATCAATCTGCTGACTTGACTTCACTGTGTGAATAACAGATTACTTGAACAAAGTCATTTTGTAAACGAGAGGCATATTCCAATGCAAGTTGTTTTGATATTGCTTTGCCAACGGAATATATCTTTCTGGATAGAAAACAGCCGGTGCAGATTACAAGCCAAGAATCACCAAAAGGCCAAAATTGAAACTATGAGAACATATTATTGAGAGTGCAATAAACCTCGAACCGGAAGTCTGAATTAACGATCACCCCTTTTCTCTACGAATCCGATGGGTTGCCATTAGCTATAACTCCCTCCAAGTTACCATTGAGAAACTATGCTTCATAATCACAGCAACCCCTGCAAACTTTCAGCATTTCAAGTTTGTTTAGTGGTAACCTTTCAACGATCTTAACAATTATTACAGCTGAACAGTTGTACTGAAAATGCACATTCACATTCAATTAACCATAATATTATCATACTACAGCTTCATTAAAGTGCACTGATGCAGGAAGCGTATGGGAGATGCCCCACAACAAAAGCCTGTAACGTCGAGCACTCTGATACTCTTTGTTAACTAGATTGACACTGCGACACCAGAATTAGGTGGCCTAATGATCAGTAGAATACTATACGATCCTGAAAGAATGTGAAAAAATATTTATGTTTGCTCTATCATAAAAAGAAAAGAAAAAACGAAATGTCGAGGCAAGCTTGATGACTGATGCATTTACGCAGCAAGATTCACCAAGTAGGCTTAGAATCATCTGTTATACTTATACCCCATAAATGAAAGAATCTTATCCCAGCAACTTGGAAGAATCTATATTTGAAGCTGGAAATATGAAAAGTAAACTGAAATGATGAAAAATGGTCGACATGAATCAGTTCTTCCCAACACGGAGGGCATTTGGTCTAGTAGTATGATTCTCGCTTTGGGTGCGAGAGGTTCCGAGTTCGATTCTCAGAATGCTTTAATACAGTAGCCTCTTTCGGAAAAAAAAAAAACACTCCATCAGTAGGCATACTTGTGTACTCCTTTGCTACTTCCTGTGTAATCTATTTTTTTCACTTAACAAAGATGTCTTCCGGCTCTGCATATGGCTACGGCTACTTATGGACAGCAAAGCAGAATAAACTATTTGAGAAAGCTCTCGCTGAATATGGCAGGGAATCCCCAGACTGCTGGCATAAAATAGCTCAGGCTGTGGGTGGGAAATCGGAAGAGGATGTAAAGAGGCACTATCTTCTTCTTGTTAAGGATGTCATGAATATTGAATCCGGCCATTTTGCTACACCGAATTACAGATCTTGTGGAAGTGGCAGTTGCTGACATGGATGGTTGAAGAAGGCCTTATCTGGAAATATCTATAAACGATATTATGACATCTTCATTAAAATGTTCCAAGCAACTGATAGCCAACTTCTTACCTCTCTTGTAAGATAGAAAGCGCATTTCAGCTGTTTCTAGATTCTACTTCACAACTGATGTGGCCACTTCAGCAAAGATACATTTTCATTGTACAGTCTCATCACCATTACCCAAATGGCAGGAGTCAACTGCATCCTCAAAATCACCGTAAAGCTGATAAGTATCCACAAAACTCGAACCTTAAATTTTAAAACAAGAAAGGACAATTAGATTTTAAGAAGTCAACAGGCGCAACAATAAAGACTTCAGGGTCTATACAACTCCATGTTAGGATAATCAAAATGATAGTGTCACCTAAGCAAGTCCATTCCACATGGAAAAGAGTGACACGCCATTAATGGGAGTGAATACAAGAAAAATATTCTGTAACTTATAATTGATGGACTCTCTCCCTATCGTTCCAATTTTATCGGAGTTTTCCTTGAGGAAAAAAAAAACAGAATGGGTTGTGGCCAAGCGGTTTCACTCTTAATCATTGCACCAGGAAGGGCCTGATCACCTTCCAAAAAAAAAATTCTAAACTAAAAGATAGAACGATCCAAGAGCAAATCAAATGCAGGACTGGTTGCCAAAATTCTGCATTACAGAGGAGAGTGGTTTAGAATCTCAAATTGGATATGATAAAAATTCTTGAAACTTTTAAAAGGTAGGCTTAGCTCAACAAATAAATTGCAAATAACATATTCCGAAAATATATTTGCTACAGCCTTTAAGCGTTTGATCCCAGCAGTGCACTCAAGATATGAAGCACAAACAACACCTTTGGCCAAAACAGAAGAGACTGGAAATAAATACTTATTATCAAGATAACAATTCTCACCTCTGACCATAAGTTTCAGACCAGAACCATCCCATCCCAATCTTACTACAGGTTCAACTAGTGAACTCACCCATTATTTCATCTACGGTTATTGCTCCTACCAACTTGTCACTAAGTAATAACCCTGATCAACTGTATGACTAACCCAGACGAGTTACAATCATGATAAGGTAGATGTACAGGAAAAGCCTACGTCTAAACCAAACAGTACCGACACTCATACCATGATGAACCTCATGTCTGATCGTACTCCATGACGTACTAGCAAACTTTGGTGCACTGAAAACAGATGCAAACAAAAGTGGGCGTGTTTAAGCACCAGGATTTGCAAGCAGGGTTAAAATCATCTGTGTACCACATACAGTATTAAAAAGACGCGCTACACTAGAAGCTAAGAACCGTACCGGCGTACCCCATCAACTAGAAAAAGAAAATTCTGACTTTCAAGCTCGGGCTATAAGAAGTTTGAAAGAACTTCTATAAAATTCAGTGTGAGCAGTACTTCCCATCATGGTGGGCATTTGGTCTAGTGGTATGATTCTCGCTTTGGGTGCGAGAGGTCCCGAGTTCGATTCTCGGAATGCCCCTTTTTTTCTATCTTGAAAGGACTATACCCCAACTCTTTTTTAAACACTGAAAGTCCTCATCTCTCTAACTTGCTCTTCTGTAGATTTGAAACCAGAATAATATCTCTTCATCACATCTTTAAAAAATGATTCCCCTACTACCAGCACCATTAGCTGGCTTTCATTCCAGTTTATAAGGAGCTAGCAAGGCCAGCATATTTTCCACATCCACTCCTGCCTCGGTCCACAAAAACTATAGTCCCTCGAGCAGTCGGTTAGCCTTAACATCCCCGCAACTGTTGTACTTTGTGTAGAGTTTTTTTCGCACTTAATTTAGAAAGATGTCTTCGGGATCTGCATACGGGTATGGATCTTCATGGACAACAACGCAGAAAAAGCTATTTGAGAAGGCTCTAGCTTCTCATGGCATAGAGGCCCCTGACTGTTGGCTCAAAATAGCCCAGGCTGTGGGTGGGAAATCAGCAGAGGAAGTGAGAAGGCAATATGATCTCCTCGCTGAAGAAATCATTCATATTGAATCTGGTCATTTTCCTATGCCAAATTACAGGTCTTGTGGAAATGCAAACAGAAGATGCTGACATGGAAACGTGGCACTCGGAAATAAATGATCTTTTCAAACTACACTCTAATCTCTATTCCATTCTATTCCTCTGGCCTAAATAACTATTATTTGTGTTATTTAAGCTTCTCAATTATGAGGAATTAAAAAAAAAGGTGCCTTAAAATTTCAAGCACTATAAACTGTTGTTTTTTGCACTCAATTTTATCCTTAAGTAGAATATAATATTCAAAAGGCAACTGAAACTGAACACCGTATTTTAATATTTTTCTTTAGAAGCTTGCACACAACAAAATTCAGCATATAAACAACCATTTAGCATGGTCGTCGTGTATTTTACTTTACCACCTACGAATACCAAAATAATGATGGATGTGTCTTGGGAATAGGAGATCACATGCTATGGTTACAAGCAACAGCTATCAAGTCATCTTCAACCAACTCCAAAGCGACAGAAGGCAACCAACTGAGGATAAAAGGCTGCCCCAAACTGTGCTATCGAAAAATCTACGTTCAAGCACTGGATTTGTTGGCATGAAGGGTTTCTTAGATCTCGACTCTAAGCTTCGTAGTCACACAAAATGTATATGCAGTTCTCTAGTTATTTTTTGCCCAGCAACATATAAATAGCACATATGAATATACAGTCATGTAATGTAATCCACTCAAAATGCATGTAAAAAAAGTAATATCACCTGTGATGTTGAAATGTCGAGGCCACAACAGCGTAGATATGTCTTTGATGTAACACCCGACTCACAATCCATTAACATCCATTGTGGCCAGCAATCTTCAGCGTTCTTAAAAATCAAGCAGATCCTGATTAGGATCGGCATATGCATTAAAGCACAGACTGAAAACAGGAAGGAGATTTAAAAAAACAAGTTACAACACAACTTCAGAGACCTTCAAGGCATTGGCAATAAGAATAAGACGCATTAATTATCTGCAAAAAAATGACTAACAACCAACACCAGAATAAACAAAAGCACTCAAATACTTTACTAAAAATTCATAAATCATGAAACAATAAAATAATGCAGTTAGATTAAATTAGTATACTCTTCACTTTAACAGACACACAACACAGAATCACGTTGACCACCAAATATTTTATTTATACCTTCACCTTCGTAGTGTACAGAGACTGATAGCCAAAGTAGTGTAATTCGGCAACTTGTGTATCCGAAATTGTCATCCGCCGGTAAAGCTAAGAGCAACATAGAGGGCGGAGTCAAACTAAGAAGCGCGAGAGAAACCCTAGCGTCAACTGGTTCAAAAAAGAGCGTGCGAATGGAATTCCAAAATTGGGGGCTCGAAGCAGAAATAAAATTATTCAAAAATGGAGATGCGGGGTATCGATCCCCGTACCTCTCGCATGCTAAGCGAGCGCTCTACCATCTGAGCTACAT
>JAWWMW010000013.1:0-12144 GCA_035048345.1 Echeveria elegans | reverse complement strand
GCCGAATGGGACTTAAGGTGACGTTCAGAGGGATGCTACTTGCCCGAGTAGGAATGAAATTCGGCCGAGTGGTCGGGTAGAGTAGTGTAATTCGATCGAGTTGGTGATTTACTCTGGTATTTCCAAAGTTCAATTTTGTACTTTATCATTTTTATAGTTCGGATAGTGATTATAAGTTCTATAAGGGCACTTGGACGAAAATAATAGTTCATGTTATTCCAATGCGACCAACATAATAGTCAAATTCACTGTGCGAAACTAATCACTAACGGTTTTAATCATGGTCTTCTTTCCTTCCTCAAAGTCATAAACCGTAATCCGGCGAATTCTTTCCCATGAAATCTCAGTTTCATCCCCTTTGCTTTCCCTATTTCTTTCTCAATTTCTATTTTTCTCGTCTATGAACTTTTCTCCGGTTCATCCTCGCTTACATCAAGCATCTCGTCACATGAGAGAGACGTTTTAACCTCAGGTTTGTGCGCAAGTAAGCGTAATTTTGTTAGGCATCCTAGGTCTAATTAACAACACTCATCCGGACTACAATAAAATTGAAAACCATAAACTTTCACGATGAGAGTGATCAACAAAGTTCCACGAAATTAAGCGCTCCATATTGGTTTTGCATCTTTATAAATAATCTCTCGTAGAAAACATCAAACCAATTCACCGGTATTCCTTGCTCAATTGCCCACAAAATATTTAAATCTTTGTTACGACATCTACCGTTTCCGGCTTGCAATTGATATCTGTTGCGATCAATCGGTGTATGTATCTCCAAGTTTCGCTTCTCATGGAGTATGGAGAGGGATTTTGACCAAAAATGTTAAATTTAGTCAGCCTTTTCCAAAGATTGAGGCGCTTTTCTTGTGTGGTGTATGTGGCTAATCCTTCGCTTGAATATTTCATACACCTATATGCTACGAACCAAATGGTTGTCTCACCGCAGAAGCAACCTCGGATTCGCTGACATTAGCAGGTAACTTGACCATCTTTTGACTTATCCAGTCGAATGGTATGAAAAGCTTTTGTAGTCAAGTTAAAGACAGCCATTGCCCCAATTAAACACCTTAAGATTCTGGGCACCTTCCACAGAGAGGTCTTATGTTTCAAATTCAGAAAGGTACTCTTGCAGCTCCACCAAATTGCAACAGTTATCCTTGTTAGAACTTAGTACTCAGAATCGCTGCCAATTTCATCATCCTCTTCGGTGTTAGTTTCTTATCCATCATCATCCTCATCACCATCTGCAGCGCGACAGAGGTCTTACTGAGCAAGCACATTGGATAAGTGACCGTCTCAGAAGCTGCTGGATGTAATCAGGAGCAAATCGAGCTCTGTTCAAAGACTTCATATATTTACAATAAATGTGGGCTCATCAACCATACATGAACTATATAGATCAAGTTGCTGAGGGCTGTGCATGTAGAAGTTTGTTGATCGGAAACTGATGAATTCCAATTGAGGTTGATAGGAAGATGAAGTGTAAAAGATTTATGTTGTAAATATATTTAGAAAGGAATTCAGTAGGGAAACATATATACAGGGTTTACATTTTGAAATAACAACATAACTTGTCCCAAACTTATTTAGTGATTATGAAACTAGTCCTCGAAGTTTGAATTGTTGCAAGTGGCATTTAGGGCAATTGGAATATCACTCAGAGAAGACGAGAGTAGAAGGTCGAGCGGGACTGCGAGCGACAACGGTGGTGCGGATTGGGACGATGTTGGTGCGGAAGATGATTCGAAAAGGTCAGAGGATAAGGATAAGGAAAGGTCAGAGGATAAGGATTTGGTGAATAAATCTGCGGGTTGGTGTTCCGATGGAATAAAATGGGGATGGATAAAACCATCGACGAAGTGTTGGCGGACGAGATGGCAGTCAAGTTCGACGTGTTTGGTCCGTTCATGGAAGACGGGATTTCGGGCTATGTGCAGGGCAGACTTGTTGTCACAGTATAGGGATATGGGGGAAGGAATGGAGACTTGGAGGTCGTTTAACAATCTGGTAAGCCACACTAATTCACGACAAGTTTCTGCCATTGAAAGATACTCAGCTTCAGCGAAAGATCTTGAAACAACCGCTTGTTTCTTTGTTTTCCAGGAAATAAGGGAGGAACCGAATTGGATGGCATACCCTGTGACTGAACGCCTGGTCAAAGGGCAGGAGGCCCAGTCCGAATCGCAGTAGGAGGTGTGCTGCAAGTTTTGATGAGAAGGGTAGAAGAGACCCTGTCCAGGGGCATACTTCAGGTACCTTAAGATCTTATGAGCTGCACTTAAATGTTCCTCTTTCGGATGAGCCATAAATTGGCTGAGGATATGTACTGGAAATGAGACATCTGGTCTAGTTACAGTTAGATAAATCAATTTCCCAATAAGTCGTCTGTATGCAGTAGGATCGTTGAGTTCATGAGATGTAGTAATTGCCAGTTTCTGCTTTGTGTCCATAGGAGTCTTGCTAGGTTTACACCCCAATAACCCTGCTGCATCCAGAAGGTCCAATGCATATTTGCGTTGATTAAGAAATATGTCATTAGAAGAATAACTGACTTCAATTCCTAGAAAATAGTGGAGGCGTCCAAGGTCTTTAATCTGGAACTGAGAGTTAATAAAGTGTTTTATTTCTAGGATAAGTTCTTTTGAAGTTCCAGTCAGTAGGACGTCATCTACGTAGACTAGGAGAATGAGAAATTCTTTCCCTTTGCTGTAAGTAAATAAGGAGTAGTCATTCAAGCTGGCAGAAAAACCATAATTTAGAAGTGCATCACTAAATCGACTGAACCATTGTCTTGAAGCCTGTTTGAGGCCATAGATGCTTTTATTTAAACGGCAGACTTTTCCCTTTGATTTTTCTATTTTAAAGAATCCAGGTGGTAGGCTCATGTACACTTCTTCGTTTAATGTCCCATGTAAGAATGCATTGTTCACATCTAGTTGAAATAATGGCCATTGTTTCGAAGAAGCTAGGGCTATGACAGTGCGCACAGTGGGCATTTTAACCACTGGTGCAAAAGTTTCTTCATAATCCAATCCTTCTTGTTGAGTGTAACCCTTTGCTACTAAACGAGCCTTGTGTCTCTCTATAGAACCATCTGATTTTCTCTTGGTTTTATACACCCATTTGCAACCAACACAATTTTTACCAACTGGTAAGTCTGTAATAACCCAAGTGTCGTTATTTTGTAGGGCGTCTAGCTCAGTTGTCATAGCTTCAACCCAATGAGGACTTTTACTTGCTTGAGAAAAGCTTGTAGGGTCATGATCTGAGGATATCTGAAGTGCTAAGTGCTGGAAATTGGAAGAACAACCAGAATAATCAAGGTAATTCTTAATAGGATATTTGGTGTTGGTCTGTATAAGGTTGCATACATAATCATTGAGCCTGGCAGGGGCTGTGCGATTCCTGTCTGATTTTCGAGGAGGGGGAATGATGCTAGTTTGGGGAGTGTCAGGTGTAGGTTGTGTAGCAGTGGTAGTGTCAATAGAGTCAGCAGGTAAGGGTGTATCAGCTGATCAAAAAGGTCAGTGTCAAAGGTATTGGGTAGGCAAGAAGTTGACTGTGGTAGTAAGGAGTTTGTAGTATCAGGGAATGGTTTGGGTATGGAGAAAGGGAAAATATTTTCATGAAAAATGACGTCTCGACTGACAAAGATGTCATGGCTTTTAAGGTCATACAGTTTGTATCCTTTTTGGCCAAAAGGGTAGCCTAAGAAAACACATGATCTTGCTCTTGGATCAAATTTGCTCTTCATAGGAGACACATTAGTTGCATAACACAAACAACCAAAAACCTTGATATTGTCAAAATTAGGAAGTTTATTGAATAGTACCTCATAAGGACATTTATTTTGTAGCTTCACTGATGGAATTCTGTTGATGATATAGGTAGAAGTTAAGACAGCATCCCCCCAAAAACAGACAGGAATCTGAGATTGAAATTTCAAAGCTCTTGCGGTTTCTAGTAAGTGTCTATGTTTACGTTCAACAATTCCATTTTTGTTGTGGACTATATACGCAAGTTGTCTGTTGTAAACATCCCACTGAATGCAGAAATTTGGTCAAGTTATAACTGACAAATTCTTTACCATTATCAGAACGTAGTGTCTTGATTTTCTTTCCAAATTGAGTCTCTATCAATCTGAAAAATGTTGTGACATGTTCTGCAACTTCAGTTTTTGCTGTCATGAGGAAAGTCCAAGTAAACTTAGATAGGTCATCAACGATAGTTAAGAAATATTTCGCACCAGTAAGAGTGGGTTCACGGTATGGCCCCCAAATATCCATATGGATGAGATCAAAAATATCCGTACTATGAGTCTCACTGACAGGAAATGGTAGTCTAGGTTGCCGAGCTTGAGGGCAAATATCACAGAAACAAGTATTGTTCTTGCAATGTAAATCTGAAATATGTTTTGCAAAGTAGGATGATAGTTTAGAAAAGGGAACGTGGCCCAGTCTTCTGTGCCACAAGATTGCTAAAGGTTGATGAGGTTGAATTGCCAAACAGTTTCTTCTTGAATGCCCTTGTAGGATATACAGCTCCCCAATTGCTTCACCAATTGTGTGTAAAATCTGTTTTTGTGAATCCTGTAAGTAAGAGGCTTTGTCAGTAAATAGAACACTGTTGTTAGTACCTTTGATCAGCTTAGTCACACTAATCAGATTAAACTGAATCTCGGGGACCAAGAGGACATGATTGAGTGTAATCTGGTTGTTGATTTTGGACTTTCCATAGTGTGTGACCAAGACAATATTCCCGTTAGGCATAGAAACTTTGTATGGCATAATCAGCTGCTTAACATCATGCAAGAGATGTAAATATGGTGTAATGTGATCAGTAGCTCCACTGTCTATAATCCAATTGTCAGAAGTAAGTTCAACATGTGTAGAACAAGTGATACCTGATGCTGTCATACCTGACTGAGTTGGAGATGTATTTTCTGAAGTACTAGTGGATTTGTTGAGATGTGACATTAACTCATTTAGCTGGTTTAACTGATTTGTGGTAACTGTGATGGTCTGTAAATCTGGTGATGAAGTGTCAATTGGTGCTAGCACATTGTCTGTTGTAACATTGTTGATTGTCTTGCGAAATCTGGAAGTTTGTCCAGGTTTGTAGAACTTGTGCCATGGTGGATAACCAACAAGCTTATAACACTTTTCTTTGATGTGTCCCTCTTGCAGGCAATAGGTGCATTTAAGGGTGGGTCTGCTGGTGTCACCAGAGTGTCCAGTGGTCCTGTGTGTATTAGTTTGAGGCTGATATGAGGGTTGGGATTGAGCTGAAAATTTTATGGGAGCAACATACATCGCCGAACTCTCAAGGTAGGTGCTTTTGTTTATACCTCTATGATTTGCATCTTGTATGATCATAGCGTATACCTCATTGAGGGATGGAAATGGTTTCATAGCTAGAATCTGTGACCGTATAGGTAGATGTACCTCATTTAATCCCATGAGGAACTTGAGTGTTTTGTCAAGAGACTTCTTTTTATGCATAAATTTCGTACAGTTGCATTGGCCACCTAGGGTGCATATTTCAGGGGGATTTAGTGCCTCTTCATGACCCCATAATTGAGTAAGTTTCTCATGGTATTTGGCAACAGTGAGGTCCCCCTGTTTTAGAGCGTAAATTTCCTCTTGTAGAGCAAACAACTTCGGTCCATTGGTCACAGAGTAACGTGTAGCTAAGTCTGACCAGGCTTCAATAGCATTAGTAGAATGAATGAGAGAGGCTCCTATTTCTTCTGAAACTGAGTTCATTATCCATGAAAAGACAAACTTGTTGCATCTTAGCCATTTGCTTAGCTGTGTAGGATCATCTGGTTTGGGAATTTGTCCATTGATGAAATCAATCTTATTCTTGCATCCTAACTGCATTTTCATTGATTTTCTCCGGGTAACGTAGTTGGATTCATCGACCAACCGGTGTGGAACGAGGGATACGTTGCTGAGTTCATTGTAAGGAACAAATAAAGGGTCGTTTAGAGGATTTTCAGTGGGACTTGCTGGGTTTGATGAAGTTGCTGGTTGTGTAGATTGAGCCATGGTGATCTGAGAAAGGATAGTAGGATATAAGCGGAAGCAAGGTAGATTGATAGGATCGTCAAAGGAGCGCTGATACCATGTAGAAGTTTGTTGATCAGAAACTGATGAATTCCAATTGAGGTTGATAGGAAGATGAAGTGTAAAAGATTTATGTTGTAAAAATGTATTTAGAAAGGAATTCAGTAGGGAAACATATATACAGGGTTTACATTTTGAAATAAAACATAACTTGGCCCAAACTTACATAACTTGGCCCAAACTTATTTAGTGATTATGAAACTAGTCCTCGAAGTTTGAATTGTTGCAAGAGGCATTTAGGGCAATTGGAATATCACTCAGAGAAGACGAGAGTCGAATGTCGAGCGGGACTGCGAGCGACAACGGTGGTGCGGATTGGGACGATGTTGGTGCGGAAGATGATTCGATAGGACCCTGAACATCAATAATAGTATAAACTCCGTGGTTAAATTCTTTGGTGCTACTGGATTGTGGCGATCAAGGAAATGCGGGAAACCGTTTTGTAAGGGACTGCGGAAGTCGGTGGAATTCGATATAGAACTGGAGATTGAGCAGTGTGTGAGGTGTTATCCACCTGTTCTTCAGGATGCGTTTGGAGCTTGGCCTGTTGAATTGGGAGAAGACCGCAAGGGAGTTGGAAGCTGAGTTGAAAAAGATGGCGCCTATAAATGGCAGAACAGTACTCATCTTCCGAGCACCTTGTGGATGTCCAACAGGTAGAATGGAGGTTTGGGGATCCAAGAAAGTTCGCAGAATCAAGAAATTGTCTGTTAAATAATCATATGTGGTGGTTAGCACAGTAGTAGCAAAAAGAAAGAAAAACAAGTAGATCGTCAAGCCGTCAAATCAGGAGCGAAATAAGCTGAAGATCAACTGAGATCTTGATATACGTTTACTTAACAGGTAATGAGATTTTTTTTCCTCTGCAGTCTTTAAGTGGATATTCTGGTAAGAAACCATGTTTAAGCATCACTTATTCTCACTCATATAAAGGTTTATTATACACTCTGTTGATTGTGTTTCATTTAGACAGTATAACAGACATACAGTAACTGGAAGTTGCTTCAGTTTGATGCACTTACGACTGTATGGCTTTCCCGTTCAACCATTTTAAGATGAAGATGCACAAATGATGACCACCAGTATAAAATTATTAGCTCTGTGATATCGCACTCCTGACCGCATGAGATCTTAAACATAATCAGCTTATATTTTCCCAAGCGCATTGAACATGCCCTGGACTTGCAGATCATCGGCGTATGAAAACTTTACGTTTCAAATCTAACAGCAGAGTACCATACTGATTTACAATGTAAAGCTAAATTATACTGAGCTTCCTCATTGAAGAAACTTGTTGAAATTCCTAATGGCCGCTTGACCATTCCCAAATGTTTTCCAACATTCATTTTTTTACGATTCGAGAAGGAATCAACCGACGCACTTGCGTGAGCTGTACATGAAAATCCCACACATCCAAAGAATAGGAAATTTTCATCGCTGAGTGAAGCTTAAAGCAAACACTTGTATGACAACCTTTGTCTCAACTCTCAATCTGTTCGCATAAGCGATGGAAAGCTATACGGCACCAAGTCTTTCATCACTCGGGATCCTAGATGCATTCTTATTCTGAAACAAGAAATACATACATGTCATTCATTTACAAAGCCGGTGAGATGAAAGAATCTGTGATAACAAGCAGCTCCATATGTAACTCTATAATTACAAGTAGACATTACTGCCTTCATCAAAGGTGATGGATTCCCATCTATTCCATCCCAAAATACTAGAAAACCAAGATAATGTAATGCCTCATACAGTGCCGAATAACTCAATTCAACACTCAGCAAGGTGTCTGGCTTCATTCAGTAATCAGTATTGATTTGCACATCAATGTCTACAAAACAAATAATCCGTTTTCTTGTCTGAAAGAAAATGCAAGAAACTTAATGCTTCACCAAAAGTTATGCAGTGTTCTATTTTCAAGGTTGAAATGAGATTCCTATCTCTCAAAAGTTGATGCTCATTTAATCCCTAGACAAAAGAAAGAACATAAAGGAAAAATTATTATAAAATCCAACTTGAACTAAACCCCAACAACAACAAAATATATGTCCACGCATGGAATGAGAAGAACTACTATGTAGCAGAAATTTGCATACCGCATCCAAACATCCATTCTCTTGGCCATCTTCAAATAAAGAAGAGTAATAGGTAGGATCATATATTGTGCCTCCAAGGGCTTCGTCAATGTCAGAAATTTGTCTACTGGGAGCAGAAAACACTGGATTTGGACTAAGAAAACTATTTCTTAAATCTGAATCTGTTTCAGGTGGAGCTGTACTAACCACATATGAAGCCCCCAGTCTGTACATCTGTATCCATAACAAGGACGATGACAGTCTCGTGGAGAAACCAATGAATTGCATCACCAAAGTGACTCTGACAGAAAAGATGACATATGTTCCATATTTTTCTGAAGATATGTTCCTGCAAGTTGCATTAGAAATTATATTTGATGTACTCGTTAAAAAACGAGTGGGATATTTGACCTGACAACAAGTCATGGAGAGTGAAAGAACTCATAAAGCTGCCTCTAGAGGTAAGTTAATGCATACAGCAAAGTGTTTACACAAGTACACTACGGTAGACACTACAGTTCTGTTGAATATATAATCATGCATGTTTTTGCTAATTATAACCTACATGAGTAACATTTTAATGCAACAGCAACAATCACAAGACTCATCTCATGTAAATGTAGGTGAAACTTTGAAGACAATGGTGACTTGAGAATAGTGATTAACAAAAGAATTTAAGTGACAGACTGATGATCTAGAAGCAGTGATATAACAAAAGAAGGTAGCAAACATGACAGCCACTAACAGCCCCATATCACATATCACAACTGTTGCTACTGGGACTCCACCCTGTCTATATCACATATCACAAATGATAGTCTCCTTTGTAAGGTGAAACTATGTAGAGGTAATCATCTATTAATTTCCATGAAAATCCTAACCCCAGTATGGAATCAACAATTAATAATGGCAAAAGAGCTTCACCCACAAGGAAGCAGTACGATTATGATAACCGACCTGACCTAGTTCACAACCATATCATTACGGAGGTAAAAAGAGAGTTTCAAAAGTTACAACTTACAAAGCAAGTTCAATCACTGGTACACCATTTTGTGCTTAGGATCTTCGTGTAACATTTTACGCAACAAGCGTCAAAGAATGAATTCTAAATAATGATAAGGTGGCCAAACGTGCCACAAAACATCTAAGCCGATGAACCAAACTAGCACCCTAGACCTAACACACACTTGGGGCAATTCGCTCCTTAAATAAAATATGTAACACGCATACGCTAAATGAAACTGAAACATTCAGAGGTCAGTTAAATCATCAAAATCCTGATTTAAGCAACAACAAGATTAACAACTGAACAAGTGAAGTGAACTCACCATATATCATGGAAGAAAAGAAAAAACCAGAAGATGTCCAACAAAATTGTGCAAGCCAGAAGAATAGCATACGTCCTCCCTAACCTCTGACTCGCACTTTCAATAGCCACCAATGCAAACAATGAAACATCCAAATTAATCAACAACACACCATTATAAAACGCTCCAATAGATCCCACCAATGCGCAACCAATCTACGATCCAATCAAAAACCATAACAAACAAAAACATCAAACCCTAACATAACAACAACACAAAACCGTATCAAATCAATAAAATAAACCTATAGAACAATCAAGCACCTGTATATAGATCAGTATAACAGCAAGCGACTGAAGCCTATCGTAATCGCGGATCCACGGCTGCAACCGAGTCCAGAACGGATCACAATGCATCCCGATTAATACCGAAACCGGACAAAAATTAATTCGAATACTTTCAAACCATATGAAATTTTCGGATGCAGCATTTAGCGGATGAATCGGATGTTCACTCAGCTCATGTGACAAAGAGGGATCAGATCAACTGCAGAGGCGTCTTGCGAACCAAAACACGCTTTTTCTTCACGCGCTTAATTAAAATTAAAATTAAAATTAAATAAAGAGCTTTGCTGTTGCACCGAATTCGGTGTCAACTAGTTACCCTGAACATAGAAAACGACAGAAGGACATTGGCTTATCCCCGTATAAAATGCATTATTATAAATAATATTTATATTATTATCTATCATAATAATTAGTTTATGGCCTCAAAACACAATTAACTATAAAAAAAATTTCATCATTAAATCATACATATTTATCATTAAATGAATTAGGAATAAGACAAACAAGAAATAAGACAAAATAAAAAATAAAACAAAAATAAAAATAAAAAATACTCATTTAAAATTAAAAAAATAGAAATTCCAAATTCATATTAAATTAAAATTAAAAATTAACCCATTAAAAATTAAAAATTCCTAATTCATATGTACAAATTAAAAATTATGAAATACGTTAGAAAATTTGAGGAGAATCAAATTGAGATACGGAAAAAATTCTCGTCGGGACGACAGGCGCAGAGCTAGTTTATATATACTAATGTATCAATATATGCTATCTACTATTTATAAATAATATTTATATTATTAATTATTTATTAAAATTTATTAATAATTAAATTTAATAAATAAATTATTATTGTGTACCATCCATCGTTCTGACGGGGATGCGTCGTCCCAATGCGCAATCGAACCGGTCAAATACGAATAATTTTGTAACTTTCATTTTTTAATTTTTAACGAGTCGGGTCGGACCCATGTGATCCGTGTAAATACACGGACTCGTGTTGTTTGTTTAAATTTAAACTTTTTATTTTTATTTTTAATGGATCGGGCCCGGTTCGTGTGGTCTGTGTAAATTTAAACGGACACGTGTTGTGTTTGTAAATTTAAACTTTGATTTTTAATTTTTAATTTTTAATGGATCGGGCGAGACCCGAATGATTTATATAAATTATCATAATGCCCTTAATGAGGGGTATCTCGAATATTCTAATGGTGATGGCGGACGCTATTTTGTTATATAATAGATCTATATTTTTATATTTTTTTACTCGATGATCTATATTTTGAAAATCAAATATTATAATTTATCAAATATATATAATTTATTTTCATGATTTATAAATATAAATATATTTTAATTTTATTAATTATCTATTACTTAAATAATTTCACACCTAAAGACCCGGCACTCATTGGCTTACTAAAGGTACTTACATTTTTCTTTAGCTGATCTTTTCTTGTTCGTGGAATTTATGTGTGTTGAGCATGAATTCTGGTCAGCGTCTTCATTTGATATTCTTGAGCAGGCTTCATTCACAAAATCGAATCGGAGAGCCAAACCATGAGAAGCTCCTTGATATCTGGATTTACTAGCCAAGGACGTGATTATATATGAACATAATCGCATTCACAGAATCATGCTCTGTCCACGTAGAATTTGTCAGATCAAGTCACATCACTATTGTTTTTCTTCTTCTTCTTTTTTGCCCTAGTTGAGGTTTCATTTATTTTATATCCGTTTTATAAAGCCTTCAGGAATCGATTGACATAGATAGCTAAGTTGAATGACAACCAGTTTGATGTATTGATATGTTTGTATCAGGCTGTGGTTCTTCTCATTATACTGATATCTAGACTCTGTGTCAATGAAGGAGACAGACTCGTTTTCAACTTCATGTAATGTGTGTATCTTTACTCTTTAATTCATAATTATATAGTGAAAATATATAAGTATGAGAGAAAGGTTCTTTTGAAATAAATATATTATCTGAGGACGGAAGCACATCATACAAGCCGTTGAATTTAATAAATATAATAATTGAGATTATGACACGTGTATGAGAGAGAAAATATTAATTTATAACATTATCCATTGCATTTATTATTTCTCTCTCGTATCATAATCTCAATCATTATATTTTCAAACGACTGAAATTATATCCTTCTATTCTCAATTAATATATAATCTCCAACAAACCTTCCTCTCATAAGTCTCATAGTTTACTTTAAAAAAAGTCAACTGTTATCTGTTTCCATTTCCAGCCTCAGTATAGCAAATTAGT
>JAWWMW010000012.1:272506-284340 GCA_035048345.1 Echeveria elegans | reverse complement strand
AAATTTGACGTATAGAGGGTGTTTAAAACTAATTTTCTCCCTATATAAAGAAGTCACTATACTTCTACAGGTTGTATTTGGATACCTAGTTTCTTATTTATTGTGGGCACATGTCATATAAGTCACTATCACTCCATATGAGATATCATAGAGGCTCTAGTCATCCTAAGTACATGTAAACATCTCATCAGAAGCACCATAAAGGATGCAATCAACACTAATTCATGAAGGAGAATTAGCAAACATGATGAAAAGCCTTTGAGATGGAAGAAAAGAAGAGGAAGAAAAGAAAAAATGAGAACAAAAGTGGTGATGCCAGAATTCAAACCCTGAATCTTCAACAAACAAGACACCACCTTATTGACATATTTGGATACCAAGTTGATACATCTTTTTGCATATTTGTGTTTTTAATAAGCACTGCTTTTTATTTTCGCCAACATTATTTTAATTTGTCAATCTAGAAGCTACTTTCAGCTATATTTAGATGAAAACAAAAGCTAAGAATATGATTAAATAATATTGGTCAAAATCAAGAAATTTATGTTTTCAGTCACACTCACACACCAATACATATTTAAGAAATTCATACCTTTAAAAAATGTATATTTGTATTTGTCTCCATTGTTTAGCAAGGGACATATATTCATGTATCATGTGGCTGCTCAGATTTTGCGTGGTTGAGTCTCGATGAAACTAAATTACAATGGGAAGTCCATAAGAAAAGCATGTCTTGGATTTGGGTTGAGTATGGTGTATTGTCAAATGCACTTATTAGAAAAATGGTATAATATCAATAACAAAATATCGAAACAACATCGATTTACTATAAATCATATTTAGGATACATAAATTTAAATGCCGATTAAATCCGAATATAATAACGTTCTGACCGCTTTCAAAAGGAATTTGTATATTTTTTTAATCAACTCCAAAAGAATATATAAATATTTCAATCAAGCAAGCATCTTCATTTTTTTTCTCCAGTCCATTGATTTTCTTGAATTCAAACCGAATTTTTTTCATTTTAAATTCCACACTCAAGGTAGTTCAAAGGCAAATCCTTGTACAGTTGTATTTGTCAACTGAGTAGATTACACATCAATATAGACAATGACAATTATGTTTATTAGGTTTTTGGTACTCAAACTATGTAACACCAGACTGATTTAACGATATTCAAACTTCACTACACAAATTCAAATGAGAACTAAGACGACTTCATTTACATTTTGGTCGGTTTTTTTTTGGGATTAGGTTAACACAGCCGTCTCAAATGTATTGAAAATAATTTATGCTCTTCTTGAGTCAAATGATAGCGATAATTATGTCAATTATTGAACTTCAAATAGTTATTTACATATCATACGTTGCATTTTGTGATCTTTTGTATCATTATTTATCTATATACATGATGATTAGACCGCAATGATTCGGCCAAAGGAAATGTCTAATGGGAAATCAATCCCCGGCGGCCATTTTCAAATTTTGTACATGATATTTCCCCAAATGTTTCTATGAATTGGATTGCTGCTAGCAGCACCGGAACTTGTATCCCGTTATCGGCACTCTTCGACTCAGAATCTGAATTCGACGTAAACTAAAAAATTGTAGATCTTTGAATAAGCTTTTCAACAATACATATAACGTTTGCAATGGACAAGTAATGCGTTCCCAACAAACCTCTAAGCCAGTGGTGGATCCAAAAAGATTTTTGAGTGAGGTCAATATTCAACACAATTTTTTTTCATAAAATGTATAACTTTACATTATAGTTGTTTCTTACGGTTTTTCATTTTCAATGGGGTCATGAACATATAAAATATGTAATTCCTTCCTAGTTTTAAAAAATCAATGGGTTCAATTGACCCCCCTCTTCATGGTACATCCGCCACTGCCCTAAGCAGTAAAGGTCTAATCTGTTTTGTTCGGTATTGTTTTAAACTGAATCACACCTTATATCCCGTTTTCGGCACTCTTCGGATCAGAATCTGAATTCGACGTAAATTAGAGAATTGTAGCTCTTTGAATAAGACACAAGTCTCTAGCTTATGTCGAATTTAGATTCTGAACCGAAGATGTCGAAAACAGAATACAAGTTCCGGTGCTATTAGTCGCAGCGCAGCACCGGATCATAATCCCTATAAATTCATTTACATAGATTGCTAAAAGAATATTTTCATACCTTCATGGACTCGGTACGTTCGGTATATCAAGCACGTATGTAAACTTATTCAATATAACATCCAAAACAGTCAATATCAGAAACAAACAAGACTTTCTTGAACCCAAATCCAATTTATATAATATTTAATTTTTTATAAGAATATTTCGAGTCAGAAATAATTGTACTACAATAATGAGTGAAATGTTGAACATCAAAAAGAAGAAGTGAAGGCTGAAGAGATATGCAGTTTGGGCCGTGTGGCATCTGAAGGCCCAATATACGCAGCCGAGTAATGACGCATGGGCCCAAATGCACGCATCACGAGAAGAGGCACATTTTAGATCTAAACAATTTCAACTTTGAAAAAGTCGACCGTTGGGAGCAAAGTTCAAAATGGAGCTGCAGTGCTATTTGGAGATTAGGGTTCACCTGATTCTCGACATGACCTAAACAATACCAAAAAGGAAACAAGTGGGTGTTGCGTAGCTTCAGTATCAGCTCGAGAGTCCTAGATGAGATTCGGAGAGACTAGACGACATGGGTGGCAGCGGCCACTGCACCATTTGCAGGTGAGCAACAGTACTGTTTTTTACTGGCTCTGATGGCTTAATTTGTGTCTGAATTTGCTGCTCACTGATGTCTGATTTCTGTTTCAGATGGTCGGAATGGCCGTGTTCACTTTATTTTTGGTGACATTTTACACATTTCTTGGGCTGTTTCTGGGCAACAGGATTGTTGAAATCTCAGTGACATCCGTCTTCTCCGTTTCGGTAAACTTAACATTTCAAGCATTAGCTCAGTGGAGTAAATGTCTTGATGTTGTGTTGTTCTGTTCTCCAGGCTGTTGCGGTTATGTTTCTGTTTGTGCGGTGTACTGCGACTGACCCAAGTGATAGAACAAGCTGTAAGAAGACGAAGAAGGGTAAACGGACGTTGAAGCTGAATTACGGTCACATTATCAGGCAGATCGTTGTAAGGACCCTTAAGCGGATGGAACGAAGAATCTTGAAGACTTTTATTAGGAGAAATTACTTGGATCCATGGAAAACCAATGTGCAAATGGAGCCATTGCTGCCATTTCCACTGGTCACTTTGGAGGATGCGGCCTCTACTGATCCGAAAGAGCTTGACATCTCTTTCTGCTCCTTATGCGACTTGCAGGTCCGCTTACTCCTTTCTTTACTGTAACTCTGATATGAGAGTAGGAACTGATGGTTGAGCAAACATTTCAGGTGAAAAGGCGTAGCAAGCACTGCAGGACATGTAACCGCTGCGTGGAAGGATTTGATCATCACTGCAGGGTAAAGATCTTGTTTTCTGCTACCATAGTTTCTTTGTAATATAGCCCATTCAGCTGATAAGTTAGGATGTGGTGCGACAGTGGCTGAACAACTGCATTGGCAAACGGAACTACACGACTTTCATTTTTCTGATGTTGTTCCTCATGTTGATGGTAAGCTTTCAGCAAGTACACATCTACACGGCATCAGAGCAATCCCTCATGTGTACATTGATCTGAATAATCTCATGACTTTTTTTTGTGTGTGTGCACAGTTCCTTGTGGAAGGTGGCTCTGCTCTTGCTATATTTGTAAGATGCTTTGCGAATAAGAAAGGAATTGAACTGGAGCTGGAGAAGAAACTGCACCTGAAATTTCCTAGTGAAGCACTTGCAGCTATTTCGGTACAGTACAGATCACATTCTCCTCACTGTAACTATATCACCAGTAGTAGTAATGCTCCTCAGCTACCACATTGGTTTCTTTTCTGCTCACTAATCCGTTTCATTGCTGCAATGTGACAGGCATTGCTGATTTTGATGTCTGCTTATAGTTCAGCCGCACTTAGCCAGCTGTTCTTCTTCCATCTAGTCCTCATCCGGAAGGTATGCTTCTAAACTTATGCTTGAAAGAATAAGCTATCACGTTGCAGAAATGACCTTTGTCGATGCAGGGTATGAAAACATACGATTACATACTGGCCATGAGAGAGGAGAACCAGTTTGCTGTAATGGATTCTTCTGACGATTCAGATTCATCTTCAGATGAGAGCTCAGACTTTGTGACCCCAGAAAAAGTAACTTGTTTGTCTCGCATCATTTGCAGGCAAGATAAACTGAATCAGGCAAGCACTAAGCACTAAAACAGTCCTTTCTTTCAAGTTCCTTATCAGCTCAACCTAACCTCATCCAAAATTCTTGATATATATATATAATGTATATGCAGAGCCCAAGCAGACTGTCCATAAGGATTGACAAAGCTTTTGAGCCAGATGACTCAGTCAAGAAGCAAGGGTTCCAAGCAAGCATTAATCCATGGAAGTTGATAAAAGTAAACAGCGAGAAAGCTTTGTTAGCTGCAGAGAAAGCAAGACAACGCATCATGACACAGAAACCGCTGACAGATCACAATTCGCTCAAGCCACTACCAGAAGAAACCAAAAGCGGGCCAATTCTAAATCTCCCAAAAAATCATTTTAAAGAGAATAATCTTACCAAGAGTGTTCCAGAGTTCAGCACAAGTAGTCCATTTACAGGTCCAACAGTTTCACCTGGATGGCGACGAAGCCCAAGAAGGAGGTTCTCTAGCTCCTCAACTACTCCATTTGCTGTAGCAGCACCTTCTCCGAAACAAAAGTATAAGAGTAACTTTGATTTAAAGCTGACTGAAGTTTCTAGAGAGCTTGAAACTTACATTTCTAAGCAGGTGTTGTGCTCGGCTTTGAAGAAGAATACCGGTGAAGCCTCCCCAAGATAACTTCTACATATTCTCAGCCTCTGAGAAAATACTACAATAGCTACAATTCAAATTAACTTAGATCCGCAACACATGTAATTTAAATTGATTTTGTAAAACATGACGATATATGTTGGTCATTTGAGTAATACCCGATGAGGATAGGAATGCCTCAAAGCTTTTTTAGCTCGCAAAAGTAAGACAACATTACAGTAAAATACAAATTCACATAGCCTGTGTACATCTTAAGTTACATATGTACCCTACCTATATACACAAAAAATGTACTCTATCTGTAAATCATAGAAATAATGTCATGGCAAAAAAAGTCTTAGGCGCTTAATTGAGAAGTGGAAGTTGATTCAACAGCAACAACACCGTCACCTTTAATTTTACCATTTGTTACTTCACCTGATTTCTCTTTCTGTTTTTGAATGTCTTGTTCTTTCACCATCACAGGTTTGAACTGCAAAAAAGAGACACAACCCAGATGGTTGAGAAAAAAAAATACCACATATGAGATATCACGAAGTTAAAGGAGGGTAAGGAATTACCTGGTATATGGCGTATATGACATTCCGTATAATCTGAGCCATCATGTTCAAAATAAATTGAGCCTTCTAGTTTATACTCGATAAGTCGATCTTGCTGAGCATATCCTCGGAGGACGCCAACAGCTTGCTGGACAAATTTAAGTGCTTGCATGAGAAACCTTTCTGCTAATCTCATCAACCCCGGAGATCGTGCTTCAATAATTTCCTGGGTAATTGAATAGGAACATAAATATTGGAATGGCCTTATTCAGCTGAAGGGAAAAGTGAGGTTTGATCGCAAATATAATTATAAGATAATTTAGGCCATGAAGGAACTGTAGAGCTGACCCCCTTTTTTTTCTCATGTATTTAAAACGAAGGTAATCCCTCAATTCATCGTAAGTGCAGCACTTGCTCGCTAGAAGATCAGAGGTCAAATCATTCAACAAGTAGCAGTACCTAAACATTTTAAAAAAAATCAATCACCAAATAATTCAGCATTGATATTGGTTATGACACTATTATGAATACCGGTAATGTAGCAGCGTTTTTTGAACTGATATAGGGAGTTTCTTACTGCTTTACTTTGGCAACCAGCTACTCAAGGTCCCAGTTCTCTTAAGGAGTTTCAGAATCAATGCTAGCCTGTTTAAACAATAATAATGTGCATACATTAGTGCCAATACGGTGCTTGTTCAACCAAGCCTGAACTGCTGCAAATCAAGCTCATCATAAATAGCAATATTCTCATTTATCACAAATTATAATGAAGAATATTAGGCTGATATGGTGGATCAAAGTAGATATACATAGCATAAATACCTTGCATAATACAGAGAAATATTGTTCAGACTCAGGTTTTACATGGCAATGAAGTGGTGCCGTTTTATAATATTGATCACTTGGTTTTTCAGCAAGTCCAGATATGATGAGTGGCTTTCTCGCTTCATCAATGAGAATGGAGTCAACTTCATCTATTACACAAAAGTTGAAATATCTCTGGACAAGCTCTTCAACAGCCTGTAAGAACCACTCGACGTGTTGACACACTCAACGCTTAACAAGTTTTATTGGTCGATAGCAAATTAATTAATGAGTATAGTTAGTTCACAGTCGATAGCTCATGGGTTTAATATGAGTTAACTAAGGAAATGAACAGATCAAAACAGTAACGGGCACGAGACTCTTAATTGGTACGTGTACCAAATTTACATACAAATATGGTTTTTTTTTAAGTACTGTACTAGGAAAAAACAAATTCTCAAGGCACACGTCAGACGTCACGAATATAATAAATCACATGCCACAAATTTCCTAAATTACTCAACTCAAGAAAATGTAAGCCTGCTGCAACAAAACTAAAACTAAAACTAAAACATCAGCCATAACTTAGCCACTACATGGAGATGCCCTAAAACTCAATCAAAAAAAAAACACAAAGGAAACATTACCAAACATCAAAAAATGAAATTTGTGTTTGGTTATAAGAAAAAATAAATAAATAAATAAAATGAGATCAAATTTTCCTTATAACTTTCTCATGAGAAAATCATTTTTCTTTAATTTTTTCTTTCATCTCTTTTTTCCCCGCAACCAAACGGAACCTAAAACTCTTTTGAAAGCCTCCCTTACAACTGCAAAAGCTTCCTGAAACGCCATAAGATCATCACGAATAGCACAATCTTTAAATTCGGACAGCGTTTATTGATTTGAGCGATGGAGATGGATGCAGTGAGGTTGCGAAGTGCAAAGTGAATCACTCATTCTGGATTTGTGGAGCGAGTTTCTGAATTGTAATAGCAGCCTTTTGGATCGTTCAACAGAAATGATTTCATACATTTTGCTCTAGTTGATTCCTTTGAATCACTGAACGGCAACGTAATGCGATATCAAAACAATATACGTCGTGTGGCTCGTTAGCTAGGCTCTGGTGCACCGACTTTCGAGCTTTGCATCCATTCAAGGAAGCTGGGATCGTCTAAGTGAATGAAGCTGCTTTTTATTTTGTTCTCTGATCCACTGTGAGAGATCGGAGTTGTGGAAATCTTGCTTCCTGCGAATACAAACTAATAATAGGGTTCTCTTGGTGATAAGAACCGCAGCCACGTCGTCTTGAACACTGGCTAAATACTGCAAAATACTGTCGGTGGTGGGCAGCCGGACTGTTATCACTCGGGAGATATTCGATTGATAGACATTTGCATACTGAACAGCAAACTGAAAATAAACATAATCTGTCTTGATATCTCTTTTAGTCTCCATGGATATTGCAAAACTCTGACTTTCTTCGACACTCGGCATTTGTATGTAAAGTGAAAAATCATTCTTAAATGTCTCATAAGTGTCTATATGAGCTTCCTCGCCAGGACCAATAACTTGACTGATGAGAATATCATCAGAAGTCAGAACATCGTAATTCAAGTAGACCATGCACACCAGATGCCCTCGCCGAAGCTCGTTGCAAGTTAACACCCAATGCCTCACCAAAATCATCATGAAGAACCAGCACACCCCCAGAAGCTTTTGCAAGAGGCTGAAGAATCGGAACCCTGACTGGACATGTTCCGGCGCATAAAATGTCAACTACAATGGCATATCGCTGCGCCTTTTTCCCTAAAGTTTCCATATATTTCGATGCAGTTTTCTCCAAATGAGGGTAGTTAGGACTTAGGGTGGGTCACTGAATGAGGAACTGATCCAGGGCCGAAAGTATTCGGCCCACCAGCACAAACAATTATTCGGCTATTTCGTCCGACTCTTTTAACTACACCACCATTAATCTAAGCAGAAGGTCCTTCAATTATGGCCATCCCAACCTCCACTGCCGCACCTAAACACCCGTCCCTTGAAGTTTCAGGTATGTCTAACTTGTAGGGCCTTAACGATGAGATGATGGTATTTACAATAGGCAGGGCATCATGAAAAGGCGACAAGTAGATACCCATTCCATGAATCAGATTTTTCAGGTCATCAATCATCGGTGATTTCTCACCAGGAAGAACATCAGCAGAAGCAACAGAACGATCACCAAAACCATACCCCGATATGATCCAACTGTATAAAATAATTCCAATTCTAGTGGTAGGGGGCATTGAGTTCACAAAGGCGTGCAACGAGCTTTGTAGATGCTGCAAGTGTTGCTCTCCTAAACACTCATCAATTACGAGAACTAAAGGTGCGGATATTCTTGTATCCGATACTGGAATGAAACCGGGCCTCACACTTCCAGTCTGAATGACATCGACATTAAGAGATGATAATTCAGGAAAGCTGTGAAGCTCTTCCTTGCTGGATGCGATATACTCACCATCGCTCCCGATTAAATTTCTGCATACTACGCACTGCCACTGACCTGAGCCGATCAATATTTTACAATAAATATTAGAATACGCTCCACAGTTTTGGCATCGATGCGGATCACGTTGTATGGGGACCAGATGAAATCTCCCTCCCAGGACAAACCAAGGCCCCGAAACCCAAATCGGAATGTTAGCCTGCTTTTCAGCTTCAATGCCTACAAAGTACAAACAGCACAATGGCTTCACCTCAAGAGTGTTGTCATCGATTGAAGTATCAAACTTTAAATGAAAAAGTGCAAGAAGATTATTAAATCCAGACAAAATCAAGATATTATGTTTTTTAATTGACATGATCAAATCACCTTATGAGCCGAAAATAAAACATAAGCTGCCTCGTCAAACTTCTGCGTCTCTTCAACAGCATCAGAAACTTGACGTTCGATCTCACCCACAGACCCATTCAAAAGTGTGGTGGTGAAGATGTAGGCAAAGACATCCCCGAAGAAAATGGCACCAGCTGCGGAGTAACAGGCAAAGTCCTAAACTGCACAGCAGCAGGACGAACAGGTGAACTAAAAACAGGAGGACCAGGTGGAGTGCTCATGTGCGGTACTGGACTTCCGCCTCTAGCCCCATTAGAAGGTGATATCATACTACGAGCTCTCACCGATGGGGATGCATCAGCTTGAAACTTCGGCTGCAGAAACTTTGGAGGCAATGGGGATGAAGAGTTTTCGGATTGTGCTGACTGGTTGATCGGCGCAATCGAAACAGGTAGCCACGTGAATCCGGAGGAAGATTAATCATCTTGGATCCAATTTCTGAACCCTAATCAAACTGATCGCTGGCAAGAATCTAAACACAATTAAAACCTGAAATTCAAATTCACACAATCACAACAAATACTCTAAATGCAACTTCAACTAATCACAATCAGACACAAAATTACACAATTCAAAGCCCTAAAAATTCGAAAAAGATAGAATCTTTAGGGACTAAAACAATTCCACAAGACCTGAGAATCAACACATCTGAGCAGGAGAAATCAAGATCGAAATGAACCGAATAGGGGCACCTAACCTTTCCTATAATGGATCAGATGAGTATTGAATCGGCCGTTTAAGGAAGAGGACGATGCCGATCATAATTAAGGGGGTTTGGAGTTCGCGGGTTTGCAGCCGATTTGGAATCGGCGAGCTCGAGAGTGGGCTTTGTTGTTGTGTTCTCTCGTGCGTCTTGTCTTCGATTCCACAACGCTGCGTGTTGCGTGCGTTCTGCTTACGGTAGACCCGCGATGACGTGGTAACATAGAAACTTACCGTGAAGACGCGTCGAAATGACGCCGTTCTCAAAACGAACAACAAATTGGTCAACGTAATAAGAGGATTCGGATTTGAGTCGACTTGTATGCATTTTCGGTGTAAGAATAATTTTTTTTTTAAAAAAAATTCTCGCTCTGAGTTTGGAAAGTTTCCAAGTATATTGCCGTCTCATTAATTTTGGAGCAGTTTTGATTATACTTACCACAATATTTACGAACGCTTCCTATATTTCCACTGTCGTCATGTTCCACGATATGTTGAAAACTCCACGGAAGCTTTGAGTTTTCTGTTTTTTTTTTCTGGTTCGAACTAAGACGACAATATTCATGATGTCGTCTGTCCTCTTTCCACAGGCTGCAGTGGCAGCACAGTCTAACTTTGTACACGAGCTGAAAGAAACACCTTCGAATCCTATATGCCGGATGAACCAAAAAAAAAGGTATATCAACTAAATGGATGAAACGTACGGACATGAACTAGCACCACCAATTTATTTTGCCTTATTACACCATCGGTTCATCGTAAGATTTTGGGTAGAAATGTTTCGTAAAGAAAAATGTTGTGATTACTCCTGAAGCCCTGCTTGAATATTTCTCTTTTGCAGGAACGCCACTTCCCGCATTAAAAAAGAATTTGCATCCCCCGTCCAGTAAGTGTAATCGTCAAAGTCAAACCTCAAGAAGAAGAAAAAAGGTTAAAACAGATCCGTCAAGTGCTGATGCTATTAAGGGTGGTCTTGGTCTGGTGTCCTACACCGATGAAATTGACGAGGATTAATTTTATCTTTCACATTTTGTTAGATCCCCGCTTTTGTGGTTTTGGAAATATGTTACAAAATTCTGAACTCGATAATTTATGTGCATGGTAAAGTTTATATGTAGGATGGTATGTTTTTGTTTGTTCTTGGACTGGCGTAGTTCTCTAGCTTTCTAGCCCACTACACAGCACACCAATTCATTAGTCAGCCCACCTTACTCAGTCTACCATTCTAATCCAGCCCACCATTCAGTCCAAAAAAAATAATTAGAAATTAGAAATTAAAAAATAAAAAAATAAATTAAAATATTACAATTAAAATTAAAATTTTCATATTGGGAATTTTGTGAGTAACTGAATGGAGAAATTATTTTTTTACTTAAAAAACCAGAACGGAAAACGTAGGGAAAAAATAAAAAACAAAGATATACATAAAAATATATGTTCACACCAGGGTCACATCGGGAGGAAATATTCACCTCTAGTGCCTATATATAATCATCACCGCCAATAGCAGGAATCTGATCCGGTGCACCCACTCTACTAGATGCACCGAACTTCTCTCCTATTTTTGGGTGTTTTCGGTTCAAAATCTTAATTTGACGTGAAATAGAGAATTGTAGCTTTTTGAATCAGTTACAATTCTCTAGTTTTTGTCAAATTCATATTTTGAACCGAAGGCACCCGAAAATGGGTTAGAAATTTCGGTTCACATCTGTTTAGTTTGGTGTACTTAGTGGCTGCACATGAATTTCTATCTCCCATTTTCGGTGTATTCGGCTCAAAATCTGAATTTGACGTAAATTAGAGAATTGTAGCTCTTTGAATCATCTACAATTCTCTGGTTCACGTCAAATTCAGATTTTAAGCCGAAGACATTCAAAAATAGAAGAAAAGTTTCGATACACCTAGTGGGGTGGATGCACCGAATTAAAATCCCCAATATCAACACCAAGCCTAACCATAAACACAAAATCATCATCACCCAAATCCAAACACGCCACACATTCACTCAACAACTCA
>JAWWMW010000012.1:256017-272406 GCA_035048345.1 Echeveria elegans | reverse complement strand
TTAAATTACTTTACGAAATTAAAAATCTACTCTATATAAACAATGCTCATACATTCAACTTTCTCACTTATCTTTGCAATGCTTGCATAGCGAACTATTATTTAAACGGTTCGATTGTGCATTCGGAACGACGAATAATAAAAATAGGGTAACAAGTGATTGTTTCTGTCGCATTCCGTCGGAACAACGGGCGGTACGCTAGTTAAAAATAAAAAGTTTTAAATTATACGGACCACACGGATCCAAAAATTGATCATCGAGTCCTACCTATATTTGATTTGACTTGTTCGATTGCACATTCGGTTCGATTGCACATTCGGAACGACGCATTTTCGTCGGGACGACGGTAGGTACGCTATTTATATAATAATACATTTCGGTAGGTACTTCCATAATTCGATCAAGTTATATAAGATCAGAATCATCCTATCGACATAAAAACATATCGCACTGCAAAGAACTCAAACATCGAAAATATGTATCCACAATGCGCAGACGTACGCAAGCGCACACGATCCTTTACGGATTCAGAAAAGTGCCTGATGAGTTTCGCTGAAGAAGTTCCATTCATCTTCGAGAGAATATTAATGATTCAGAGCATTTGTGTCTTCCTTCAGCCCAAAGTATCCGGTGCAGGCGGGACGCTGTAGCTATTTGTGTCATCTCCCACGCTCTTATGATCTTCGTTTTCTTCAGCAGGGAAGGCATTGAAATGCGCTCATTTTCAAGATGATCGTCGAGTATTTTTCTTATGAGGTTTAGACCTAACAGCTCTAACTGATCTTTGAGACTATGCTTGAAATGTCATCTTGGGGATTTGCGCTGATGTTGTTCGAAAGAGGCCAGCCGTAGATATTTTGCTGTGCGACTGGTGCAAAATTTGGCGTCTCATTTATTGTAGGGTATCAGTGCCGCGCGTGAGGGGGTTAAAGGGGAAATGCGCGTGTCGCACACCCACAACATGAGAGCCCCTGGTAGGTTTAAGTCGGCGCCCGAATGTTGAGAGATGCACTTGAAGTGAATTGTCGTTTAGATTGAAATAAATAATCCTTGCCTTTTGAGTTGAATGTTCAACCGCACTTGGCCAGCTGTTCTTCTTCCATCTGGTCCTCATCCGGAAGCTATGGTTCTCAACTTATGCTTGAAAGAACAAGCAAGTAGATCATGTTGCAGAACTGACCTTTGTCGCTGCAGGGCATGAAAACGTACGATTACATACTGGCCATGAGAGTGGAGAACCAGTTAGCTGTAATGGATACTTCTGACGATTCAGATTCATCTTCAGATGAGAGCTCAGACATTGTGACACCGGAAAAAGTGCCTCGCTTCATTTGCAGACAAGGTAAACTGAGTCAGACACGCACGAAGCACTGACAGTCCTTATGTTCCTTATCAGCTTATCTAATCACTTTCAGAATATTTGATATGGATGTGTATAGCCCGAGCAAACTGTCCATAAGGATGACAAAGCTTTTGAACCAGATGACTCAGCCAAGAAGCAAGGGTTCCAAGCAAGCATTATTCCATGGAAGTTGATAAAAGTAAAACAGCGAGAAGGCATTGTTAGCTGCAGAGAAAGAAAGACAACCTATTGACACAGAAATCTCTGACAGATCACAATTTGCTCAAGCCACTACCAGAAGAAACTAAAAGCGGGCCAATTCTAAACCTCCCTAAAAATCATTTCAAAGAGAATATTCTTACCAAAAGTATTCCTGAGTTCAGCACAAGCAATATTCCTTTTACAGCTCCATCAGTATCACCAGGATGGCGACGAAGCCCGAGAAGAAGGTTCTCTGGCTCCTCAACTACTCCTTTTGCCGCAGCGGCACCTTCAACGAAGCAAAAACATAATAGTGACTTTGATTAAAGCAGACTGAAGTTTATAGAGAGCTTGAAACTTACATTTCTAAGCAGTTGTTGTGCTCGGCTTTGAAGAAGAATACCACCGAAGCCTCCCCAAAATAAACTTCTATAGATTCTCAGCCTCTGAGAAAATACTACTGTAGCTACAATTCAATTATCCTAGATCCACAACACATGTAAGTCATATTGATTCTTTACAACAAGTCAGACAGATGAGGATAGGAATACTCAATTTTTTGGCCCGACCAAAGCAAGACAGAATTACAGTAAAATACAAATTCACATTCCCTGTCAACACAACTGTAGAATTCACTTCTAGGTTACATATATACCTATACACGAGAAGTGTGCTACATCTGTAAAATTAAATAAATAATGTCACCGGTAAAAGTCTTATGCGCTTAATTGAGAAGTGGCAGTTGATTCAACAGCACCAACACCTTCGCCTTTAACTTTTCCATTTGTTACTTCACCTGATTTCTCTTTCAGTTTTTGAACGTCCTGTTCTTTCACCATCACAGGCTTGAACTGTAGAAAAGAGAGACGACCGGCGTGGGTTAGAAAAAATACCGCGTATGAGATATCACAAAGTTAAGGGTAAGGAATTACCTGGTATATGGCGTATATGACATTACGTCTAATCTGAGCCATCATGTCTAGAAACAAATTGTAGCCTTCTAGTTTATACTCAATTAGTGGATCTCGCTGAGCATATCCTCGGAGGCCAACAGCTTGCTGGACAAATTTAAGTGCTTGCAGATGTTCCTTCCACAGCCTATCTATATTGCTCAGTATGAGAAACCTTTCTGCTTCTCTCATCAACCCCGGAGATTGTGCTTCAATAATATCCTGGGTAATTGAATAGGAACGTGATTATTGGAATGGCCTTATTCAGCAGAACAGAAACGCGAGGTTTGATCGCAAATATATTTATTAGATCACTAAGGCCATGAAGGAACTAGAGATCTGACCCTTTTCTTCATGTAGGCTTCTCGGCCACACAAACGAAGGTAATCCCTCAATTCATCGTAAGTCGAGCACTTGCTTGCTAGAAGATCAGAGGTCAAATCATTCAACAAGTAGCAATACCTAAACATAAAATAAAAAAATCAACAAAGAATTCAGCATGGATAGTGGTTATGGCACGATTATAAATACTGGTATCGTAACAATGTTATTTAAAATGATATAGGGAGTTTCAGTTTCTTACTGCTTTACTTTCGCGACCAGCTTCTCAAGGTCCCAGTTCTCTTTAGGGGTATCAGACCCAATGTTCGCCTGTTTAAACAATAATCCATATATTAGTGCCAGTTGGAAACCTACAACCAAGCCTGAACAGATGCATAAATCAAGCTACTCATAAATAGCATTATTCTCATTTATCACAAATTATAATAAACAATATTAGGCTGATATGGCGGTTGGCGGATCAAGGTGCATATATACAGCATAAATACCTTGCATAATAACGAGAAATATTGTTCTTACTACAATTTATGAAAAAGATTTTAACCTCTAAGATGTCATCCATTGTCAACTCAGCATATTCAATAATAAGGGACGAAAGGTTGTCAGCTTGAAGAGCTCGCCTTCGTTCAGTGTAGACACGGTCTCTTTGACTATTTAGGACCTCGTCAAACTCAAAAAGTTGTTTTCGAATATCAAAGAAATAATTTTCAACTTTTCGCTGAGCTTCATCCAGTGCTTTCGTCAACATTTTGGACTCAATAGGCAGATCCTCCACTCTAAAAGCTTTCATCATGCCCTACAAGCAATATATGATCAGCAAGGATAATCTAAATTCCCATCACCCAAGAATATATTTAAACAATCAGGACTTACTTGAATTCTATCTCCCCCAAAAATTCTAAATATGTTATCTTCCAGACTAAGAAAAAAACGAGAGCTTCCAGGATCACCTTGCCGCCCACTTCGCCCTCGCAACTACAAGAACATATGCTTACCAGATGAGACACAACAGATGTCGTTCTCGGTTCATACTCTCAAGCAATCTCCCCATTATATTACCTGGTTGTCAATCCGGCGTGATTCATGTCTTTCTGTACCCACCACATGAAGCCCACCAGCAGCCACAACCTACGAATAACACAAGCATTAGATACATTAATTCTTTGGAATTATTATATTCTTTGAGAAGCGCACTCACTTTTGTCCTCTCTTCCTCGGTGTACAACTTGTATTCATTCAAAATCTCTAAGAACGCAGCTCGCAGCTTTGCTATTACATCGTCTTCAACAGGACCCTGCAGATGATGCGATAGTCAATGCAAAATATCTAACCAGCCCGAGAGAAATCCATGGCACAAAACTACCCTTAGAGGCCTTTGTCAAATACTACGTGCATTCTCATAGTAAACATGTTTTTCCACAGACCAGACGCAAATGAGAGAAATGCGGTACTATCAAGTGGTGGTACCCCAGACTCCCGCTAAATATGTTTTTCCCACGCACCAGGACGTATTCAATTTGTGGTTACAGAAAAAAGGATTTAGATGAACCTTTTCACAAGCATACGAGAGCCGTTCCTCAGCTTCAAGTTCAGTCAATGCTCTTTTACCCCAAGAGTTGACAGCTAATTGCACAGCTTCCTCGGCCAACTTAGTATTTTTGCTAGAAAGTTTGCATGGAAATAGACTTGCTTTCACCTGCTCAGTTAAGATTAATTGCATTATGCAAGATAATGAGGGCCATACATGACTTGATTTAATGAAAATTGAGCCCAACCTTCCAATTTTTCTGAGGTGGAGGCTTTTTTACAGACACAAATACTTCATCACCAGGTTTAACAACCCTGTATAAATATGTCAATAACTCAGGTTATGCATAGCACTGAATGGACACATTCTGAGGTCAATTGTCGGAAGGCTGGCATTTTATATGGTTAAAATGCCGAGACACATGTGAATCACCTACCTTGGCATCAGGATCTCGCGCAACTTCAAACGGGACATAAACTCTGCATTACCTCCGAGAATAATGTCAGTCCCGCGGCCAGCCATGTTGGTTGCGATTGTAACTGCCCCTAGGCGACCACTTTGCGCTACAATTTCGGCCTCTCTCTCCACATTTTCTGGTTTAGCATTGAGAACCTTAAAAATGAAGTGTCAAACTGTCAGCAACCCTTCAATATATGCAAATACTTATTTGTTTTTTCAAACAATGTGAGCAAAAGAATTTATGAGTTCACCTCATGAGGGATTCCAGCTTCTTTCAGCTGTTCCGACAATGAATCACTCTGCTCGACACTGGTTGTGCCAACAAGGACAGGCCGTCCTGTCTTACACATCCTTGAAATTTCTACCACCACTGCCCTCCATTTTCCCGTGACAGCTTTAAATACTACATCAGATTCATCCTTGAAAATTCAAAATCAAACCCGCATCAAATTCAAGTTGAGAGACAACCAATAGAGCTGAATTTCAGCAATGCTTCATTTTTATACAAAAATACAGACAAACGTGCGTGCTAGACATGGAAAACAGTGATTTACCTTTCTCATCATGGGCTTGTTTGTGGGGACAATGGTGACTTTGAGCTTGTATATACTTTCAAATTCAGCACTTTCAGTAGCAGCTGTTCCAGTCATTCCACAGAGTTTTGGAAACTGCCACCATGTGACTATTAAAAACTACACTTAAAAGAGTCGTCATAAAATATTCAAACTTGATAAGCTAAAACCTGAAGGAAGAAGTTTTGATAGCTGATTGACGCTAGTGTAACAGTTTCATTCTGAATAGGCAACCCTTCTTTAGCTTCAACTGCCTGGTGAAGTCCATCACTCCATCGTCTTCCCTACAGACAACACATTAAAAGACCTGCACTATTATTGCCATCATGGCGGCTGGCGCGTAATACGGTTTGCACCTCAACTCGGTTTACAGTACGAGCATAATATCCAGATTCTATGCAGAGATGAGTGAAGGTGATAAGGCAATTTCCAAAGCTCAAATAGTACCTGCATTACGCGACCGGTAAATTCATCCACAATCAGGACCTCTTTCGAACGAACTATATAATTAACATCTCTCAGGAAAAGTTCCTTCGCTTTTATCGCATTTATAATGAACGACGCCCACTGTTCCCGAGGGTCATATAAATCTTTAACATCAAGAATCTCCTCAGCGTCCTCATAACCTTGTTCAGTCAATAGAACATTTTTTTGCTTCTCATCAACCTGAAACCACATAATACAAGTCAAGAATTATCACACCAGCGAATATGCATCTACAGCTCCAACACTTGATCACAACAATATTGAAGTTAAGTATTCAGTTGCGAATATTTAATTTCAACTCAGCCATCCAAAGGAAACAGTCTTCCGCAGTTGAACCTAGTATTAACGCTTCTAAGTCATACAACAATGATAATAAGTATATAAAATGCCACACAAAAGCCATGATCATACAGTATAATGTATATCTCTTTCAAAAGCTGCGGCTATCTTTGCCGCTTTATAATACTGATCACTTGGTTTCTCAGCAGGTCCAGATATGATGAGTGGCGTTCTCGCTTCATCGATGAGAATCGAGTCAACTTCATCTATTACACAAAAGTTAAAATCTCTCTGGACAAGCTCTTCAACGGTCTGTAAGAATCACCAAGAAAGATACTCAACATGGGCAGACGCAACAAAATATGAAGACTCAAATGAGTACCATCATATATTGTATGGACGACTATCAGGTTTAGTTACTTTCCGTGGCAAGATTGTCTCGCAGATAATCAAAACCAAGCTCGCTGTTTGTAACGTATGTTATGTCACACAAGTAATTTTCCCTCCGTTGTTCACTAGTCATATCCTCTGCCAGCACAAAACAGCTCACGTTAGATTATTGTACAACTCTAAGCGAGTCTATAAAGTTGGAAAAGAAGGACAGATAATTAGCTCAATAGCATAGAGATGGCAAGCCATACGCTGAATCAAGCCAACCTTGAGCCCCAGGAATCTAGGTACCTGACCAACCCACTCACAATCTCTTCGAGCAAGATAATCATTGACAGTGACGACATGTACACCTTTCCCACTGAGAGCATTTAGAAAAGCTGGAAGGATTGCAACTAAGGTTTTTCCTTCTCCAGTTCTCATTTCAGCTATCTCTCCTTTGTGCAGTACCATTCCACCTGCATACCAAAGGAGCACTGTTATTTTTGTCTCTGGACGTATCTTGTTCCATCTGAGCAGGAGGCCAATCAGGGTATCAAACACCCAGGGCCTGAATGCCATAATAGCCCTCTATCATATGTTCCCATTCATGTTCGCGTGAACAGACCCTTCATCCAAATAGATCTCATAAAGAATCGTAAGTAACAACGAACCTTTTGTACTAAACAAAGACATTTGTGGAGGCATGATGCCAAGGACGGTAAAAGACAAATAAAAAACGGCAAAAAACTTTGGTATAATGGTTGATGTTGGAATAATGGTCTCGGTTTAATAGGGCTAATTAAATATGATACATTTATATCGAAAGGTTCGGCATATTGACATACTCAACGCCTATCAAATTTGATTGGTCGATAGCAAATTGATGAATGAGTATAGTTAGTTCACAGTCGTTAGGCTCTTAGGTTTAATTTGAATTAGCTAAGGAAATGAACCGCAAGTATAGATCAAAACAGTAATGGGCATGAGACTCTTAATTGGTAAGTACCGAATATAAATACAATTTAAAAATATGGAGAAAAAGTGTATTCTGAAAAAAACAAATTCTAATGGCACGCGAATATAGTAAATCACATGCCATAAATTTCCTATTTACTCAGCTCAAGATAATGTAAGCCTGCAACGAAGGTAAAACTAATACATCGGACAAAACTCAGCCAGCACACAGAGCCCTAAAACTCAATCTAAAAAATCCAATGGAAACGCAAAGGAGGAACAAAAACTACAAAGGAAACATTACCAATTAACTGAACATCAAAAGGACGGAGTCCTAGAACTCTTTTAGAAGCCTCCCTCACAACTGCAAAAGCTTCCTGAAACACCGTACTGTCATACACGTAGCACAACCATTCCACAACATAGTACACACAATATCATACCTACCATTGTTCCCTCCAAACAAACACATTTTTCACAACACTGCCTTAAGCCTATTTATCTTTCAGCAAATTAAATCTTCATCAGTATCTTACACAACATATAATCTGACCAAAGTCATTCAGAGATCCCAAAAAATTTACTAAAACAAAACAAATTCACATCCTAACCTAACGCTCACCGGAAGAAGAGATTCCAAAGACTCTCCTCTCGCAACACGTTCCTTCAACACCACAGTCCTCTCTCTCAACCCTTCATCACTCAACACACTTATCTCCCCTTCCATCCCATTTATCTTAGCAACAGTTGACGCATACTGCTGCCTAGTTGACTCTCCAGTATCCGCACCCCTAAAAAACCCAAACAATCCTCCTAACGAAGCCTCTACCACCACCACCGCCCTCTTCTTCTTCTTCCTAATTCTACCTCTACACACACTCCCTTCATTCACAAACCTCCGCAACACCTCCCTGTCCAAATTCGACAACGAAAATGCACTCCTGGTACATCCAACTGCTCCAGGGAGTATGAATTTGGACGTGAATGGAGAAATTGATGGAGTTAAGACGCAGTTGCAGTACGACGGCTCTAGCTTCGCTATTGCTGACATTTTAGGTATCATATTGACGGCCGCGACGTCGTGGTTTTAGATTCGGACAGCGTTTGCCGATTTGAACGATTGAGATGGACGTAGTGAAAATGCGAATTTCAAAGTGAATCAGTCATTCTGGATTTGTGGAGCGAGTTTCGCTACCGAGAAAATATCAGATAAGGTACGAAAACGTAGCGTAGTTGGCAATGCAATACCCATTTACGACACCGTATAGATCCTTGATGTCTCCAAACGCAGTCGTTCGGGCTACGTTAAACCTCTCTCAATTTCTCTGCTTCAAACATTTCAAAGAATTCAACAAGAGCGAATGTATGAAAGCATTTTCTGTTGAATGATCCAAAAGGCTGCTATTACAATTCAGAAGCGTCTAAAGATGTGTATCGGCAAGACAATGCGACTCTTTATGTTGTGTTTTTTTTTCAATCGGAGAGAGCGAAGAAGCCGAAAAAGCGAGCAGTTTGGGGATGGGAAATGAGCCAAGAAGGCTGGCGGAGCGACCGGGTTGGGTTCGAGGCGGATGAACCTGAATGGTATAACTTGCGGTGCAGAATTGGGTGAAGAGCGAATATGTCCAGAGGCAGCTTAGCTTGGCTCTGGTGCACCGACTTTCAAGCTCTGCATCCATTCAAGGAAGCTGGGATCGTCGAAGTGAATGAAGCTGCTTTTTAGTTTCGTTCTCTGATCAACCGTGAGAGAACGGAGTTGTGGAAATCTTGCTTCCTGCCGATACAAAATTATAACCAGCTGTGATACTAGTACAAAATAATTTTAGAAAACAAAAAAAATGACTGAATTTTTTTGAGAATGTTACCTGCTCGTAAGGAGGGTCTTTATGCGCTGGAATGAGGCGTGAAATGAGATAACGACCTTGCGAGCTGCCTTCCTGTTGTCAAACAACAATGCATCTTAAGTTAGCTCTCCTTCTGTTTCATATGATTAATGGCTTTATGCCAAGGCTGGTAATTTTTTAATAACAATAAAAACAACAAGTATGGAGCTTTACTCTGAATGCTAATATCCGAGGAGCAGGGAATCGTATCTCAGAAAGCTCCTCTGCAAGGGTTCTGCAAGCGGCCAAAGCTGCTGCGCATCTTGCTTCATCTGCCGCCAGTTCCGCACCCTGAACACAAAGTAATCACATAAAAAGAAAATTCTTACAGCAATGGACTGTCAAAGCATAAGGATTCGGATAGAAAACGCTGGAAAGGCATAAAAAAGAACTCCCTTTTATGAAGTGACTTACCAACCAAATGAAAATATCCGTGCCATGGTCAAGAACGATGGCTGAGTCAGACTGCATCGCGAGGTCATACGCCGGAAGCTCCTCAAAAGTACCACCCTCCCTATGCATAAGGCAGCGAGGTGCCACCATTCTTAAAGAGAGATCAAATGAAGCATTCAAGAATAAGTTTCTATAAACTAATCTCTCATCTTCGTGACCAACTACGCATCCCAAAAGAGGACCTCTTCGAAGATGGAACAAGTGTTCTGCCAACAAAGAGAGCTCCTTAGGGAACCGATGCATCTTGGTTTTAGTCATTGACGGGCCAAATCTCAAAGCAATGTCTTTTATTCTTTCGTCTAGATTTGATCGCATGCTGATTGCCTCTGCAGCAGTCGTGGCTCGCAATAGGGTCCTCTTGGCAATGAGAACTGCAGCCACGTCATCTTGAACACTGGCTAAATACTGTGAAATGCTGTCGGTGGTAGGCAGCCGGACTGTTATCACTCGGGAGATATTCGCTTGATAGACATTTGCATATTGAACAGCAAACTGAAAATAAACATAATCCGTCTTGATATCTCTTTTAGTCTCCATGGAAATAGCAAAACTCTGGCTTTCTTCAACACTTGGCATTTGTATGTAAAGCGAAAAGTCATTCTTAAATGTCTCGTAAGTGTCTACATGAGCTTCCTCGCCAGGACCAATAACTTGACTGATGAGAATATCATCAGAGCATCGTAATTCAAGTAGACCGTGTGCACCAGATGCCCTTGCCGAAGCTCGTTGCAAGTTAACACCTAATGCCTCGCCAAAATCATCATGAAGAACTAGCACACCACCAGAAGCTTTAGCAAGAGGCTGAAGAATCGGAACCCTCACTGGACATGTTCCAGCGCATAAAATGTCAACTACAATGTCATGTCGCTGTGCCTTTTTGCCTAAAGTTTCCATATATTTCAATGCAGTTTTCTCCAAATGAGGGTAGTTGGGGTGGGTCAGTGAATGAGGAACCGATCCAGGACCGAAGGTATTCGGCCCACCGGCACAAACAATTATTCTGCTATTTCCTCCAACTCTTTTAACCACTCCACCAGTAATCTCAGCTGACGGTCCTCGAATTATGGCCATCGCAACCTCCACTGCTGCACCTAAGCACCTGTCCCTTGAAGTTTCAGGTACTTCTAACTTGTAGGGCCTTAGCGACGAGATAATGGTATTTACAACAGGCAGTGCATCACGAACTGGCGACAAGTAGATACCCATTCCATGAATCAGATTTTTCAGGTCATCAACTGTCGGAGATTTCTCACCAGGAAGAACATCAGCAGAAGCAACAGAACGCTCACCAAAATCATACACTGATATTATCCGACTGTATAAAATAATTCCAATTCTAGTAGTCGGGGACAGTGAGTTCACAAAGGCATGCAATGAGCTTTGTAAATGCTGCAAGTGCTGCTCTCCTAAACACTCATCAATTACAAGAATTACCGGCGCAGATATTCTTGTATCTGATACTGGAATGAAACCGGGCCGCATGCTTCCAGTCTGAATGAAATCAACAATAGGAGATGATAATTCAGGAAAGCTGCGAAGCTCTTCCTTGCTGGACGCTATATACTCACCATCGCTCCCATTTAAATTTCGGCACACTACACACTGCCACTGACCTGAGCCGAGCAATATTTTACAATAAACACTAGAATACGCTCCACAATTTTGGCATCGATGCGGATCACGTTGTATAATTTGGGGACCGGATGAAATCTCCCTCCCTGGACAAACCAATGCCCCGAAGCCTAAACTCGGAATGTTAGCCTGCTTTTTCTGCTTCAGTATCTACAAACAGCAAAATGGTTTCAACACGAGCATTTTCGTCGATTAAATTATCAAACTTTGAATGAAAAAGTGCAAGAAGATTAAAAAATCAGACAAATTCAAGGAATTATAATTTTTAACTGATAACTTCAATTTACCTTATGAGCCGAAAATAAAACATACGCTGCCTCGTCAATCGTCTGTGTCTCTTCAACAACATCAGAAACTTGGTGTTCAATCTCAGGCATCGACCCATTCAAAAAATGGGGTGGTGAAGAAGTAGGCAAAGACGTTCCCGACGAAAAAGGCACCGGCTGCGGAGTAACAGGCGAAGTCCTAAACGGCACAGCAGCTGGACGAACAGGGGAACTAAAAACAGGAGGACCAGGTGGAGTGCTCATGTGGGGCACTGGACTCCCGCCCCTAGCCCCATTTGAAGGTGATATCATACTAGGAGTTCTCACCGACGGCGATGCATCAGATTGGAACTTCGGCTGCGGAAACTTTGGAGGCAATGGGGATGAAAATGGAGGTGGCTGCATCGGAGGGTTTTCGGATTGTGCTGATGGGTTGATCGGCGCAATTGTGACAGGGTAGCCACGTGAATCCGGAGGAAGATTAATCATCTTGAATCCAATTTCTTAACTCTAATCAAAGTGATCGCTGGCAAGAATCCAAATTCAAGTACAACCTGAAATCCAAAGTCATACGTTCACATAAAAAACTCTTAATGCAGCTTCAACTAACCAGAATCAGACACAAAATCACACAATTCAAAAACCCTAAAAATATCAAAAAGATCGAATCTTTGAGGACTAAAACGAATCCACAAGAACTGAGAATCAACACATCATAGCAGGAGACGGATCGTGGCACACTCAATCGGGAAAAACGATTAAAAAACATGAGCGAAATCAAGATCGAATTGAATTGAATTGAATTGAATTGGGGCAACTAACCTTCCTAAAATGGATCAGAGGGACAACGAATCGGCCGATTGAGGAACGAGGGCGATGCCGATCATAATTAAGGGGGGTTTGGAGTTTGTGGGTTTGCAGCCGATTTGGAATCGGCGAGCTCGAGAGTGGGTTTTGTTGGGTTCTCTCGTGGGAACATATAAACTTATGACGAAGACGCATTGAAACGACGACGTTAGGTCGATAACGAACAACAAAATACGGAAACGGTAGGCTCTGGTCATAAATGTAATATATTATAAGTAAGGGGCTGAGAATGTAAATAAGTTATTCGACAGCGTCGGAGTCGGAGGATTGAGATCGGAGAAAAACGTTGTCAGGTCTTTGAATCGACGTTGTCGGATTCGATATTCAGACGCTAACAGTTGCAGGTAGTGAGAGGATTAAGTATTCAATATGGCTGAAGAACCACCACCTCCGCCGATTAGGCTGATGAACTTTGTATCTGAAGAACAGGTACTTACAAACCCCTAGAAAAAAATTATTCATTTTTTTTTTTTGGATAAAAGGTTTGATTTTGATGTTTTTATCGTGTTTGGATTCAGTAATGGGGAGTGGGTTTTGATTTTGAGATTTGGTGGCTTGTTGTTGTTTGCAGTTGGATGAGGTTAAGAAGACTAGAGGTGAAAGGGTTGAGGATGGGACTGCTCAGAGAGACAGGCCTCTTTTTGAGGTATCCTTATAAATTTTTTTTTGTTATCTTGTTTTTTTGATCTCACTATCTGGAATGTGATTAATTGCTTAGAGTTGGAAAGTTTCGCACTTGTTTATTCGTCGAAGGACGTTGTAGCTCGTAATAACTTCTTTTTAAAAAAATTGTAGCTTTTAGCTTTGTGTTTTCCGTGACCTTGGTTATAAGTCTAGGACGACAGGTGCATTCATTTGCACTGAAGTACATGGTGTCGATGAAACCTAGTTTTGTTTACATAATAGTGGAATATAGTTGGATGAGTCAACTTTGTGACTTTTCAAGAGGTTAGCAGCATGAGCTTAGTTTTTAAGATGAAGAAGAATTAGTTCTTGTGACATAATTAGTGTTTAAGTAATGTACTTGATGGAATTGCTGGACTAGATGATTGATGATTCTGAATATAACTGAACAACTGAATATTTTAATGCAATGGAACAGATATACGCTGTGGAAATTTCTATTTTTTAAAGGTTGTTGTTTGCAGATATTGAAGGAGAACAAGGACAAGAAAGATGCTGAATTCAATGAAAGATTTAAGCATAGTAAGTTCTTGATATGTCGGTTAAACTAATGATACTGTTATTAACTTATTTTAAACTTTTAATGCCTTTGTTTATTTTAGGACCACCCAAAGCATTGGATGAGGATGAGACGGAATTTTTGGATAGCCTTGAGATGGTCTGCTGATTGTGAACTCATTTCAAAAAAAAAAAATTGTGATATTTTCCGCGGTGAATGTATATCCATTCTGATAGATTATTCTTTGTTTCCAGTCGAGAAGAGAATACGAAAAACAACTGGCGCGTGATGCTGAGCAAAAACTTAAAAGTTTCCAAGTAAATTGCTGTCTCGTTAATTTTTGAGTAGTTTGTGTTACTTATCACAATCATATACTAATGATACCTATATTTCCACCATCGTCATGTGCCATTTGGTGTTCCACGATATATTGAATCTATACGGAAGCTTTGATTTTTTTTTCTTCTGGCTTGATCTGGTTAAGAGCGACAGTGTTCATGATTTTTTTCTGTCCTCCTTCCCAGGCTGCAGTAGCAGCCCAGTCAAACTTTGTACATGAGCTGAAAGAGACACCTTTTGATCCTTCGCCAGAGTTTCCGAAAAAGGTATATCAACTGGAGGGATGAATGCATTGATAAGAATTAGCTCGACTGATGTATTTTGATTCTCACGACACTGATTTGTCTGAAGGTGTTGGGTAGAAATGTGTTGTAAAAGAAATTAGTATTTTGATCGTCTTTACTCTTTACTCCTGAAGCCCTGCCTGAACGTTTCTCTTTAGCAGGAACTCATTCCCGCTGTAAAAAAGAATTTGCATCCTCGTCCAGTAAGTGTAATCGTCAAAGTCAAACCTCAAGCAAAAAAGGCTAAAACCGATCTGCCGTGTGCACAAGAAGAACCATTAGAACCAACCAAAGCAGTGGAAACCAATGTGCAAGATTCCCAAAGCAAGAACGACACTCCCAATGGTAACTCTAAAACTTCCACTGATACTATTATGGGTGGTCTTGTGTCCTACAGTGATGAGAGTGACGAGGACTGATTATAATTTTCTTAGTTTGTTACCTCTGTGATTTTTGACAAAGGTTATCGAATTCCAGACTCATAATCTCTGTACGTTGTAAAGTTTATAAACTGCAGAGTCAGGGAATGTAGGATGTATGTTTTTGTTGCACTCATGGGCAGGCCGGGTCTGGTGTAAAGTGCTATGAAGTAGTGCCTGATTCAGTTTTTTTCTGTTCTAGTTAGAATTTCATGCATCAACTTCTTTAAAATACTAGGGAGCATTTAAAAAAAAAATTAGTTATTTTCTAGTTTCGTAAATTTTGACTTATATAAGTACTAAAACGAAATACATTCTAATTTCCTTTCATATCAAGAATTCCTTGAAGATGCAAATCTATTGAATTTCTATAAAATCAAGTAAAGTAATACTTTCGTTCAATTTACGGAACTAAGTATTGAGGTATGGTGATCCCATACAGTATACTGTCCGATTAAGGTAATAACTTCTCTGATGTCTGTTTATATCTATGGTTATTCTTATATTCATTTTTCTGAAACCTATTCGAAAGAGACTATTTATATCATTCTTTCATTTACAATAACTTGAATAAGAAACCTTACAGGGACTTGTCTTTGTCTTGTATACTTCTGGAACCCATAGATATAAATAAAAGTTGGATGAGGCACTTATGTAATTCTTGATGTTCATATCTACCAGTCACCGTGTTATCATGTTTCTCTTTGTGAAGCCTAATGCATTGCAGTTTGTACTAGTTGATGCATCTTAATATGCAGAAGTTCTCTGTTCCTTCATCCATGTTATTTACATACCGATAAATCTTAGCATGATGTAGGACTTATGAATTATGATCCCCATGTGTAATAAAGATTTTATTCGGTGGCATTTCGATTTTATGTACAACATATGTAACATGGTAATATGAGAAGAATTGCCAATGTAAGATGAAACAAGGTCACTCTCATTTGTTGTATGGTATGGAGTGAAGTCAAAAAGTTATTTCCAAGCAAAATGAGTGAGCTACTTTAGTTTGAATTTCACAATCTTCATCATCTCCGTCTCAAACTCCTACATCGTGTTGTGACTTGTGAGTCATTAGTGGAGGACTCAAAAGTGGGGACCTGATCTTTATGATCATGCCTTCGCTCAATAATGAGCCACAACTTGGCTTTTCTTGTGGTGCAAGTAATGTTCATTCAATTATGAGGCTCTAAGACCTTCTCTCCTTTGATAGCAACTATGGAGCCAATGGAGGTGGTCACCATATCACTTAGTGGATCTCTTGCTTCCTAGCTTCAAACCATTGCAACTTTATATCGACCATCAGTCAATGCTCACTGATGATCGAGTTCACCATGAGAGTTTTGATATACATACACCCCGCGTGGTTTATTAATAAAAGGGTTAATTATCGAAAAACATCTGTACAATATGAATTTTTCCAATAACCCTCGTAAAAAGTAATATTACCAATAGTCATCCATTGAAATATTTTTTTACCAATAGTCATCCATATAAAAAGGGAGTGGATCAAATAAAAAGGGGTGTTTAAAATAAAAAGTATAAAAAGATCATGTTCATTCATTTGATTCATCC
>JAWWMW010000012.1:227512-242296 GCA_035048345.1 Echeveria elegans | reverse complement strand
TTGTACTCATAGTTTCAAGTCTTATTACACTTTTAAAATAATTTTAAAAATAGTGAATATTTATCAGTTGACCTGAATTGATTTTAAATTTATGTCAAAAGAACAGAGAGGCTTAGTAGATGAATAGACCATTCGGGGAACAATAAATTATGTGAGGAATGAGATCAACAGATAATTCCCATCGTATGACATCTTAACAAGTTCAAAAGATAACACAATAGGGCTGTCCGAAGGAGGCCAAAACAGAAGAAATAAGCAACAATGGGAGCGAGCAAATAGATGCTCAGTGCAGCAGCAAAAGGTGGCTATGGAGTGAAATGATGATCTTTTTAAGCCTTCTCCCACTTGAGTGGCTTAACAACCTCCCATGTGAAATCAGGGTCATCCCTTCCGAAATGTCCGTAAGCAGCTGTCTTCAAGAATCTGTTTCCACCTCTCTTCAGGTCAAGATTGATCGACATCATGCCAGGCCTGAAGTCGAAGTTTTCCTTTACGATTTTTAGGATTTCCTTGTCAGGGATTTTGCCGGTTGTGTAGGTGTCGACGAACACTGACAAGGGCTCAGGCACACCGATGGCGTAAGAGACTTGGACGATGCATCTGCGAGCAAGTCCACTGGCAACAATGGACTTGGCTGCTTGCCTGACGATGTAGGCACCGCTTCTGTCCACCTTCGTCGGGTCTTTTCCAGAGAAAGCACCACCTCCGTGTGCACCCCATCCTCCATAGGTGTCGATGATGATCTTGCGTCCTGTAAGACCAGCATCTCCGTGAGGTCCACCGATGACGAAACGGCCAGATGGGTTGAGATGGAAGATGGTCTTCTCGTCAAGGTACTTCTCTGGGATGACTGGCTTTATCACATGCTCCTTCAAGTCAGCAGCGATTTCATCATTTGTCACAGTCTCGTCGTGCTGGGTGGAAATGAGGACAGTGTGGACACGAAGTGGAACCATGGCACCTTCGTCGTTCTGGTACTCGACAGTGACTTGAGTCTTTCCATCAGGCCTCAACCATGGACAAGTTCCATTCTTACGGACCTCAGTCAAACGAGCACCAAGCTTGGTAGCAAGGACGTGACTCAACGGCATAAGTTCAGGAGTCTCGTCAGTTGCATAACCAAACATATGCCCTTGGTCACCAGCACCAATGTCCTCCGGACGCTTAGTCAAATGTCCATGCACACCCTGAGCAATATCGGGACTTTGTTGCTCAATGTTAACCAACACATTGCACTTGTCAGCGTCAAGACCAACATCATCAGACACAAATCCAATGTTGCGGCAAGTATCACGCACAATCTTCTCATAATCTACATTCGCCTTGGTAGTGATCTCTCCAAAAACCATCACCATGTTGGTCTTGGTACATGTCTCACAAGCCACCTTGCTCTCAGGATCCTGTGCTAAGCAAGCGTCAAGCACTGCATCAGAGATCTGATCACACAGTTTGTCAGGGTGTCCCTCATTCACCGACTCCGATGTAAATAGGAAAGTCTCCATTCTCCCAAACTGATCATCAACAAAACAAATAAAAAACACAACTCAGCACTCCATCAAAATCAAAGTCATAGCACTCCAATTTCACATACATTAGCCTTAACAACTAACACCTCAATCTAATGATGGCACTCTCTGATCCAATACTTTCCGACACGCACAGTTCATTTCATTTCATGAGATGAACTGCCTTTCTAGTGCTAAGAGTGAGATCAGTTATATTAAAAATGGAGTATAATGAGAGCAGATCTATAGATCGGGGCCTAAGACGAAAACTTTCGATACAAAAAAAAAAAACACAAACAATACAAAGACAGTATCGAAACAACTAAACCAAGGTTGATCACTCCATTGTCTAGTCTCAGATCTGCTACATTTTTCTACATGAAAATCAAATCTTTATTCAACACAAACGATATCATGGATCTCAAATTTCACAAACCTTAATACAGATATAATCAAAACAACAGTTTTCAATCAAAGATACTAAATGTACACAAAAAAGGTCTTGCAAATGTCCAGATCTGAGCAATTTAGTCAAAACCCAACTAAATTAAAACCATTAAATTGAGTCAAATGATCAGATCTGGTGACTAATTGACTAAAAGGGTGTTGATTTCTGCATCGAAATGGTGCAGAAAACAGCTAAGGAAGAAGAAAGGTAGGGTTTTTACCTCGAGATAAAAGATAATGATTTTGCAGAGAGACAGAGATCTGAAGATGGTGAAGAGAAGACACTCTGCTGCAATGGACGACGTTCAATGACTGAGGTAGCGGTCTATTTATAGATTCGAGTACCGGTCCGACCGGAATGGGGTTGTTCAAGAAGATAATTTTGGGAAATTAATTTGTTTGATTTTATATAAAAGCATTAACTTCGTTTTTGTTGTTGTTGAAAAATGCTGAATTTGGATGTCGCAAATTCACAATCCCTAGGGCTTTCATCCTGTGAAATATTGAATTTATTTGCGATGGACAGTTAAATATTTTTTTTGAAAAAGAATTATTTTGTTGAAATATAGTGAAAAAGAGGTGAAACCTTTTCAAAGGGAAGTAATTTTATTTTTCGAAAAACTAATTTAATTTTATTAGGCAACTTTGGATGTCAATTAAGGTGATTATTGAAACTATTAAGGGTAGATTTATCTTTTTAAATCTATGTAAAGATATTTTATCAAGTTATAAATTAGTACCAATCCTGATGCTTTTAGCATGTTTCTTTTAAATTTTCACCATTTACTAAAGCTTCATCATTTGTGGAAAATACAGTAATAAACAAATATTTTAAAAGGGAAATGAGATAATATATTTGATTACTTCATGGAAATTAATTATTGAACAAAAAATATATATTAATTTTCCATGTTCCTTAATTTCCAATTAACTTCCTCTCTCATTTTTTCCATCATATTTTCAATGCTCCAAACGAGCAAAAATCCGAAGGCCTAAACCGAAGCAAAGGAATGTAAATAAGGGAATTTGTTTTTATTTATTTTGAATAAAACAAACTACAATTATTACACATGCAACTTTTTTGACACTAACTTTTAGAATCTTGGAATCTAACGGTTACTGTTGGAGTTTACCAGACGAATCAGAACCGTTGGATGGGAAGTGGAGATATTTGATTAGATGATGATGAATGATGATTAATGAAGTTGGTGAACCGATAGTGACGTGGCACTGAACATACTTACCTTTACGGCTTTACCTAGTGTCAAAACCCCAACCGGCCATTGCCAGTCACTTCACCTACTCCCACCGGTGATCACATTGGGATCAACACTCTGGCACTAATCTGTCGAGTTTAATTCATAGCTGATCAACTTACTACAGTATAGGGTTTAGGTTTGGCAAATTTGTTTGAAAAAAAAAGAAGCTAATTACTTTGGGTTACGGGTTTGGCAATTGTTGGCTAGGAAATTAACTTACTTCATATCAACTCAGCCTAGATAAATAAATCAATGTTTTCAATAAAAATGAAAAGTAAAATAATGAGTGTCTAACTATATAAATATGATTGTTCAAAATATCAGAGAATATTTATCGCATTTTAATATATTTTCTGATAAAGACAATATTTTTATTAATTCGGAGAAATTATTTTAGTAATTAAGATGCTGAGAGTTGGTGGGCGGATCATGGGTGACCAAACAACACCAACAAAACCTCGAATTATTGACAAAGAAAAAAAATGCGATTTTAAAATGTGTGAATGAAGTTGGTGGTGGACAATTACAAGCACTGAGACAGCACGAAGCATGTTAACAACAGTTTTAAAATGTGTTTAATTTAATCAAAATAATGTGTCAACAACCACTAAGCCTCCTGTTTCACAACAACAACAACAACAACAACATGGCATGAAGCAGTAACTTCACTCCCCCCCCAAAAAAAAAAAATTCAAGTTGCTCAAATGGGATTCCCACTGTTCAATAATGCAATTGCAACTATGTAACCTGAAAAGCTTCGATGACGACGTCACATTGTGAATGCATACTGACAGGCAGTAGCGATTAGCAGGAACAAATAGTATTGTTACCCGTTTATTGACATGGGTCGAACTCGATAAGCTGCATACATCTACCAGCCACTGTGATTTCGTACCTATTACTGACTACAGTTTCTTGAAACATTAGTTATAGTTGAAATAGGTACAACAGTAAAATTGGAACTGAAAATTGCACTATTGTCTATCGCTTACATTTTGTTGACTCTGGCGCTGAACGTTTCAGGTTCAGGGACGCTGATGACTAAATGGGCTAGCTCGCGTAAATTGCCTGATTCGTTGATGTGCCAGCATCTGACTCGCTGATCAAGGCCGGTTGAGAATGCCCATTTCCCCGTCAGTCTAAACATCTTCACATGCAAATAAGCACACCTTATCGAGAAATATAAACTAACACAATATGTAATTTGTTCATTCCTGTATGGAGTAAGGAAATTTATTTATGTTAAATGATTACCTTTCACTGCTGAGCTATGAGCCGATGCAATTTTATCTTGGCATAGACATCGGATTCGGCAAAGTTCAGTTGGCCTGCGTGTAATGGTATCCATACCAAGACTTGTTCCTAGGAGTTCAACATCAAATATAAGAGAATGCAAAGCCTGGTCATCGCCTCCGCTCAATACTACGTACTTTAAATCCCCTGAATTCTGGTGATTTTTTACTTTTGAGAAATGGAGACAGTTGACTCTGGATTGGTGGACTAAATTTGCCACGTGCAAAGGACGCAGTTCATGTCTCTGAAATGAGACTGCTTTTTTCTCTCCTTTCGATTCTATCGCTACAGTATCAGAAATACCAGTTGATGCAAGAAGGTGATCTTCATTTGCATTTTCTGTACTAGAAGAATCCAGACTATTATGTATTATCTGGCCTTTTCTGAGTTGTTTTACCACTTATTGATTTCCACCACCGACCCCCTTGGCTTCCTCTCCCAGTGCGTGGCCGTTTCTGACCCTCAATAGACTTTTCAATTTGGATGTTTGACATCCAGCCAATAAAAGAGCGGACACTTTCGGTTAAATCCCAGAAAGTAACATTTCCATTAGTTGATCCGCTGATAACAATAAATGTGCCTCCCCCAGGCGACGGTACCACAATATGTTGCAGTGCTAAAACCGGTGAAGATACAGGAAGATACATCAAACCTGAAATCATATATTACATGGTCAGGAAAGGAAATCTGATTTGAAACCGGAGAGAAGCAAAATGAGTGTTGGATGTCGATAGGCAATGTAACTTGTTTTTGTTAAAAGATTTTGTTTTTGTGAAGACTTTTCACCAGAGAAACTAAATATAGTTAAAAGAGAAACTTATACCAAAAATGCTTTGGCAAAATTAGGCACGCATGGCGAGTGAGCCATCTGAACAAGCCACTATAACAAAACATGCTGTTGACCTGGAAATTGTACCGAAACTAACAATTTTAGCAACTGATAAATGATAATTCTTAGATGGTCAAAAGTGTATAAAAATTAATTCAACACTCACCTGGATTGAGAAACTTTCACAAGAAATGCCGTCACAGCCATGTATCTGAAATCATTTTCATAAGCATCCTCCACAATATCCTTGAGGTCTTCCTGATCAAAGACACTGTTTGCACTATGTTGTTCTTTCTTGTTAGCGGGTCTGGAGTTGTTTTCATCTTTTATTGTCACGCCTAAAGCAGACCCATTCATCACATTTTTAATTTGGGATTTTGCTTTTCTGGCAGGTATGTCCCAAGATAGCCACTGAAACGTCATTGAATACGGATCGTCACTTCATCAGTCTGTTTAAGTACTTTCCTTTTCCTTAGAAGCCAAGTAGTTAGCACCCTCTTAGCTCCCACTGAAATAAGCAAGAAAGGATTCTCCACATCTGGTGAGTCGGTTGACAGTATAGTTCCTTCATGTTTCATATATGTTTTGTTTAATTCAATCCTGTATATATTTGAAACCGGAAAGATTGACCTCACAGCAGAACCACCAACATGTTCACCAAGCGATTTTGACTCCAACCAGGCACTGGAGGTGTACCTGTCATAAACAAAAATGAAAACTGAGAAACAGAGAACTGTTAAATAATGAAAGCTACCAACATCTCTAACCGCACTTGCTTAATCGCACAGTTCAATCTTCAGAGCCAGAAGCAACATAGCTAGATCGACTGACACAATTTGAAGTGGCATCAGAGGGACAATTTGAGTCTTAGTTGATAAAACATAATGAATGGATCTCCCTCCCATGGAATTGGATGTGTAGACTCTTAGGAATTGCTGTCTTCCTGTCGACTGGAAGCCAATGTTTATGCACATGTGTAACTTCATCCTGATAAAAAATGTGTTTACCTACAAATTTTATGAATTGGAATTAACATCAGTCCGCTAAGGTGATTTGTGTACAATGAGTACCTTAACATAGGCAAAGCAATGTGCTAACTCTGATACATCGCCAAGAAAGAATGAATAGGGACGGCGCCACCCACCACATGAAATATCAGCTTCCTGTTTCATTTGCATGTTCAGGGATGAGCCGACAGGACGTTGAATCCAACAACAAAAAAATACTAGGTTGTTAAACGTTACCTTTGTGTCTGTCATGATATTCCATATTAAGAAATTTTCAGATGCAAAACATGCCGGTGTTTAAGTGAAAAAACTAAACGGAGGGATGTAATCTGGAAAAAGTGCTATAGATACGAGTATTTTTCTGTAATTAACCCTTTAGAAAAACCTGAATTCTTACAAAAATGCATTGCAGTAGGTGAGACTTGCTGATCAATGCAATCAGCAAAAAAGATACAAACACGTGCTGACGTGTATGTTGGATCGAAGGTCTCTTAACAAAATTAGAGAGGAAGGTGGTATGGTACCTGTTTACTAATGACTTGAACCAGAACGTTCCTAGAAGTTGTCTTTCTGATTCAGCGGATCACACGGAAGGGATTTCCAGCTTAGGAGAGGAGACATCCTTGGTTACTCTGACTATTGTCATCCTTCCTTTACCATCTCCAACAGCGATCCAATACTCTACTCCACAAGTGTAATTTGGCACATAATCGGCGAGCCTGTACTGACGTGAACCAGTTGTGTCCATTGGGCATTCTCAAACTCAGAAATATTTGCTTGGAAAAGGAATCCATTGTTTGTAGCCACCACATAAAGTGTCTTCGTTTGTGAAATGCAGACATCGAACATACTCACTTTTACTGCAAAAAAAAATATACAATAAAAATCATTAAATGATAACAAAATCTAGCCAACCTCCTATGACCTGACAATAGCCAGGGTGTGAATAGCAAAAAATCTAGACACACTAAAAGCATTAGTAAGGCAAAAAGCCCACAGTTGATCATAACAAACAAGTTCTATGCATGAATAGGTCACTGCAAAAACGTACCTATTCATGTGTCCACTGAGCGCCGATGAATTCGGTAAATGGAGAGAGCAGAATGATAATTTATCAAAGGACTCAGAATGTAAGCATTTATCTTGCAATGATGAAGCATCCAGCTGGTGTATTTTCAACAAAGAGTCAAATCCAGCAGTTACAAGAAGTGATGAGGTTGGATCGTACAAGCATCTCCAAATACCCCTCCCAATAGAAAAATAAATTAACAAGGCGTAAATAGGTGGATCCTTTCAAGCATAAGAGATCAAATGGGACATATACATCCATGCTGGTTAATTTCGGAACATGTCTTAAGGAAGTAGTACTGTAGTAGATTGAGATAAATAAAACAGTCCATGCATTACATACATGTGTTCTTTAATCATCTTCAGCTGGACACCATTTAGATCCCAAACACGACAAGTGCAATCCTCACCAGCAGTAACTACAAGCTAAAAAGAAAGAGATGAAAACAGAGGTCCCGATGTCACAAATATCTGGGCACAGCAATGCCAACTGATTTGAAATATTTTTTTATGGATTCGTAAGGAAGCACTGAGCCACTGACTTCACTACACACGCTTTCACAGTCAGAAGCGCATCATATGTGGTATAGTGAACGACAGCACTTACGCGTAGTAGTATGCCAAACCCAAAATAAGAACCACACATACCTATTAGGCTATTACCATCAGATAAACCTACTAGAACCCTATGGCAAAAATGTAATTTGAACAAGTAATACAAGATGTTCGATCATTACCCAATCAGCCTTGTGTTTGGTTTCATTGGGAAATAGGATCCTTCTATTATTTCAAGCATGAATTCCACATTGCAGTATGGATGAGACATGGGAAACAAAGCGCTAAGCACGTTAAATACGATGAATGAGAAACTCACAGATTCGTATAGGCAGCAATCCCAAACCCGAGCAGTATGACCCTGTAAAACTGTATTATGAACCTCGACTCCATTTACCGTACTTTTCTTTTGCATCTGGTAAACGCCATAAGCGAGCACTGCGCATCATAAACAGTTTATTAATAATTAAAAATAAAGAAGAGGTCATTAAAAATAGTATCTTTGAATTCAGAGCATCACTGATTACTGATCACTTACCAACGGTCATCTGAGACAGAAACCAATCAGGATCCATCTGTGGACCGTGTCAGGCCAAAAATTGAGCCTTCATGTCCCGTGAGTTTACAGTGCCCTCAACCATTGCAGCTTTTAGTTGAAGACGGTCTTTTTCTAATTGAGCAACGATTTCTGTTCCCTCAACCATTGAAGAATCCAAAGATGCAATGCCGCACTGAACTCTCCATACAGTGATCTGAAAACCAAGTTCCCCGACAAAAAGCAATATGAATATGGAGGTAGATGACTAATGGAAAATTAATTATCTACTAAAAGAATCATTAAATGGCAAACTGCCACATTGCAAAACCCTTATACATCACTTGTGGTTAATGCAAATCGTTCACAAATTCAGCAATGTGATCTTCAGAAGAAAGGTAACTGTAGTGTAGGCAGACCAAATGATACCTTGCACAACAGCAGAAACACAAGATCCGACGATAACCATTATAAACCAGGGGTTTCTGAACTTAGAAACGTCTCCTCAGCTCTATTTATAGGAAAAAAGGGTCCCTTTGCATTCGGCAAGTCAAGGGTCACGCATCTTCTTGATCGAGATGAGTTTTATCTCAATCGAGACAAATGAATCTGAGGAAAAATCTCGATCGAGAAAGACTGGTCTCGATCGAGACACTCGTTGTTCTTGGTCCGCGCCCCTTTGACTGGATTTCGATCGAAACATTCCCTATTTCGATCGAGATCAACTCTCTTTCGGTCGAGACGCTCTTCGTTGAGTCTTTTAACTTCTTTATCTTGGCATTGCATTTCTTTTATAAAAAGTCTCACTTTTGCTCATTTTCCTTAGATATTTGCAATGCTCTGCTCCAAGTTTATATAGTCACCGCATTGTATAATTCGTACCTGAAATGACATTATGAGCGTAGAATACGATTTTATTTATATCGTAACAGCTACGAATGCAAGCAATTAAGTGTTTAATTATTGGACATTTATAACACCGATCAACTTTCTTCTCCCCCATACACTGCAATCAAGTGCACATTTTCCAAACCACCAGTGCATGAAATTCCATGAACTCGAATTCCTTCAAACACTCGAAACAACCTTATCTCTTTTCCGGTTCCCAAATCATATAGTTTAATCTCTGATCCCATTCCTGCCATCAATACAAATAAATATATATAAATAAAATTAAAAATTAGTCAGAGAAAAAAAACTGAATAAAACTCATTGTTAAACCCTAGCTCAGAAATTCAATTTCAAAATTAAAGCAATAGAATTTTAATAATGAAATAAACTACATAAATTTAAAAATACTGAAGAAGGAATTTTAATTTATACCGACGAGAAGATACGGAAGTGATGAAATCGAAGGAGGCGATTTCATTAAACAGAAAGCTGATATTTCTCCGAGATACTTCCCAGAACGAAAACGCTTTTGCTCCGCTTCACTCATGGCGCCTTTCTCGAGGATTTCCGCCGGTGCCGATTTTGGCCGCCTTTGCTTGTTGCTTTCCCTATTTTCGAACGCATTGAGGATTAACCGCGGCGTTTTGATACGTTGTGATTCGGCAATTATATGAAACGCTGCGTTCAAGTACAAATTGTTTTGAAAAATATTGCGGTGAAGGTGGATCGAACACCTGACCTTCAGATCTTCAGTCTGACGCTCTCCCAACTGAGCTATCCCGGCTTTTGGTGTGTTAAAGAAAACAAATTATATAAATTCATGTTGCTGAGGAAAGTATCGACCAGGCCAAAGAATAAATTCACGTTGTGCATACACGCCATCAACTAGATATAAAAATCACAAAACAGTAAGGTTTAGTTTGGTTGCGGAAAAAAAGTGAAGAAAAGAAAAACGATTTTCTCCTGAGATAGTTGTAAGAAAATTTTAATCTCAATTTGCCTATTTTTTACATTTTTTTCCTTTACAATCAAACACATAATTTCATTTTCACTTATGAGTTTCCTTTCCTCTTCTTTTTTATCGCAACAAAACGGAGCCTAAGAACTTGTACCGGATTGAGCTCAGAATGCTCATTTGACAGGAATGGAAAAATGACACACCAAAATACAATATCCGTCAAAATAAACGCGCCTCCGCGAGTCTGTAACATCATAAATCATAACTGTAAACAGAATGGGTTCAAAATTTTCCTAAACACCGAAATTCACTTCAAAGCTGAAAAGAATTTACTTGGCAAACAGCTTGCAGAACATATCCGGATAGCCCTGCACTTCCCTGAAGCTCATTTTCCGAATAATGGCTTTCTGACCCAAAAATGAACTTTTTAAAAATCTTGTATAAGTGACAGTCCTTACTGCTTCACTCTCATCCAAATCCCCACGTGTTTCGGATTCAGTTGAGTGCAGCCAGCAGACATACACAGACATAACCGTCCCTAACTAGGTACGAAAACTGTTACACATTATATTATATCAGTATGCATAAATCAAATACCTAGTCCACAAAAAGTCAATTTTTTCTTAAAAACAGTTCCTTTACGAAAATTATAAGATACCCGAATGGATGTCTTTTCACAAATGGTCTAAAGTTTAAAAAGATTTCAACGAATCTAGGAGTCTGAAATCTGAAATATTGATTCCTTGAGCTACCGCAAAATACACGATCACTAGCGAAAAAGTCCACCTGCGAAAAATGAAGCAAGTCATTCCAAATAAAACGCGCTTGATCTGACAGTGGTAAGAAGATTTTAATTAGAGCGGATCAAGAAACACATACTCGGTATAGTAAGCGTAAATGGAGTTAGTTCAATCATAAACATCCCAACTCATGAAACCAAACATGATTAAGAAAGAACCATATCTCAAACCCATCAACCAAAAAGGACTAACTACTTTCCAATAGCTTTTCCTAAATCAGATTCACAAACATGCCCATCTGATATCTGGGCCTACCAGCCATTAGACTTCCATAAATTCCGCTATCATCAGTTTCTCTAGATCCAATCACTGCAAGCACAACAATACCGGAACATATAAAGTCATACCAGTATAAGTCCAATGCCATGATCTTGACACTAAACTTGTACTTGTGCGACGATCTTCGAGTTCTTTAAGAGTTGTGAATGGCTTGAATCATGTTGTGAATGAATAGATGGAATGGTGGAGAGGTTGTTTTGTGTGAATGGTGATGATCTTGAGGTTGTCAGTTGGGAGGCTGCTTGATAGGTTGGTGATGCAACCAAGTTTCTTTCCTCAAGACTAAAATTGATTTCGAGTCTCTACTTAGTTTTTTTCAATAATTTTTTATTCACAGAGAATATCGGAATGTAATTTTTTTTTGATAATAATCCGAAATGTAATATAAAATATTCAAATTATCAAGAATTATTAATTTTTTCATCGACCTCAAGAAAGAAAAAAAATCTGATCGCCAGACCGCTATTCGTGAGCAGATATTTATGCCAAAAGATGCGAGTATGAAAAGGATGTTACTATGTTCACATGGAAGAAATTATTAAAAATATCATAGATTTTTAAAATATCAGAAACATCATTTTCGCTCAAATTAATTTTAAAATGATTTAATGTTAAGAACAAATGCAACAAGCAACCAACACCTGGAAAGAAATGCATCATATTCAGCTGTATGATGTGTTAGCTGTGAAATCAAAGTGCACTGTTCCCTAAATCCAACAAAACTGACGAAATAAACCTGAAATTTTCTTCAGTTAAATGATTAGTCTCCTAATGTATGACAAAGATTGGATATGTACAACAATGTCAGTAAAAGCCAGAATCATTTAACACAAAAATGCCAATTATTCATCCAGGTCGCCGCAGCCATTCTATATACCCAGTGTCCAGCGATAAATAAAAATGCTGGCACGTGCAAACTGATCTGTAACAACGTAACTTACCATCGGCGGACTAAGAGTGTGCTTTTATTCAGGAAGGTTAGGAGCATGCGTCAAATGGGGTCATTGTCTTCCAACAAACTTCTCAGGCTGCAGAGAGCTTCGGGTGAGAGGCTGCATGTTCTTTGCTTAGATTGTCGAGGCGGAGACTGTTGTGTGTGATCAATTGGGGAGAAGCAGACGACTATTACTGTGAGGTTGTCGAATGTGTTGAGACGTAAGGCTTCCATGACAAGGTCTCTTGCGGACTGGTTTGGATCATCATGCCTTTGTAACCCACGCCGGACTAGGTTGACTGCATGTTGACTTGTCATGACATCCCATATACCATCACAGCCTAAGACGAGAAACTCATCATCTTCGGTTAAGGTCATTTGTTGGAATTCGGGTTCCGCGGTGAGAGGTGAGGGTGAGTCACGTGGAAACTTCATGTCCCAGTCACCTAAGGCTCGGGACACGGACAGGACTCCGTTAAGATACCCATCGTCGATGAAACCACCTAGTGCCTCGACTCGTTTGCGTTCTGATTGATAAGTGGGTCTGTGGTCTTGTGACATATCGATTGCTTCGCCGTTTCGGCAGAGAACTGCTCGACAATCACCAGCATTTGCTACCATAAGAAGGCTGCAAATATGAGCATGAAATTACAAGGTCAGATGTCGATGAACTGACACATGCAAATATATCATCCTGCTTCAAGCATGTAATGCGGCTAATGTTTCCAAGACGAAACCGAAACTCAAATGTAAATCATCTAGAGAGTTAATCATGCTACACGATTTATCTGACTATTACCGTACCTTTCAATTACGATCGCAGTAAGTGCCGTAGTCCCAGACGAGCTGCTCACCCCAGATTCTTCAATTAAAGCAAGGTCAGCCATAAGAAAGGCTTTCCTCAGTGAACTCTCAATCTCTCCCATAAAGCCACTATCAACTTCACACCTTTGTGGAAAATTCACATCTTCAAAAAAGAACCGGTTCAGATTCTTCCGAACATATGTGGCAGCTTCAGGACCTCCATGACCATCAAAAACCTGAAAATCATTGGTACGAACATAAGCATGACACAAATTCACAACTGATACTGCAAAAAACGTGTAGAGTAATACAAAATACGAATCACCATCTAAATTACCCCATAGAATGCACTTGGCTTGGGAAGTTTACAAACGGACCCCAAATATTTAGTCAAATCATCGATCCGTACATGCTCATCTTCCATGTATCGCCTTGGTCCAATCTCCGCAAAGCTACCTGAGCGTATACTAGGAACATACCTCACTTGCACGGATTCAGCCGACACAGCTCCTCTACATGTCAAATCCTAAACCGTAACAAACATGGTGACTATTAAAGAAACTAAAGGTATGAACTACTCAATGCAAATGAGGCGAATAACAACTAACAAACATACCAAATCCCTAAACCTTCCCCACTTCTCAACAAAAATAGATGCAGTTGCAGAAAAGACTACTGCCTTTTACAACTCCAGCATAAATTCATACTAGTTGAACATAATCTAGGGAAATTCCTCAAACTAACGGAAGGCGATTTTCTTCAATTAAGCATTGAGATATAATTTTTGATACAGTACTGATTAAACTCGATAGAAATTATCAAATATACAGATAAAAATTGCATTGCTAGTACTTGCTATCATCCAATTCTGAAACCCTCAACTGAGCAGCCAAGAAGCAACAACCAGTGATCAGCTCAACATCTGAAAAACCGAAACCCTAATTTCAGAAGCAGAAAACATCAAAGCACATCAAACCTCTAGCTGCTGACCACCAGTCGAATCAACATCCTTGACTCTATTCCCCTTCAGAAAATACTGCACAGGAATAACAACACTCTGCTGACAAACCGCCAGCTGAGCCTCGGCTTCCGCCACCATGATTGAATTAAGATCAAAACTATAAAAAAAAAAACAGTTTTGATAAAGTTGGAAACTTTACAACAAAAAACGTGTAGAAAACGCAAATCTGGAGTTGGGTTATGAACAGAGCGTCGTTGGTTGTACGCGAGTCGGAATGGATCGGAGTGGAAATTGTATTTATATACGAGGAAGGAAGGAAAGAAAGAGAGTTGAAAGAGCGATGAATGTAAGGGAAGTGGGACACGTCAGCCGAGAAGGTTTGAGATTGGGACACGCGTCACGCTTTAGTGGGTTCAATTACTGAGGATTTGAGATGATGTGTTCGAAATGATTTTTGGCTCAAACAGACCATTGTGTCTCCGTGTAAGTTGAGGTGTTAGAGTTAGGCTATGCTATTTTGACATTAATTTAATTTCAGTTCAGTTTAGTCCAGTAAAGAAATATTCACTTATTTTAAAAATATAATAAGACTTGAAACTACGAGACAAGCTTAAGACGCATTCACTATTGTCAAAACTATTTTTTAAAATTAAAAATAA
>JAWWMW010000012.1:186741-197431 GCA_035048345.1 Echeveria elegans | reverse complement strand
AAAAATTCAGAGACGTACATAATCACAATGACAAACTATTGGAATTTTTTTTATATTTTTTATAAAAGTTTGTGCTACATTTTGATAAATATTTAAAATATAAAATTTAATTTATACAAAAATATTCCTAATCCATAATTTTTTTATCAAAATTTTTATTAAATGGTTGCATTTTGCTTATTGGTTTTACGAAGTTTTAATTTTTCAAAGTTTTTTTGATTTTTTAAAGATTTTTTTAAAGTTGACATTTGGTTGGAGGTGACAATTTCTAAAAAAAATGACGAATATGAGGTGTTTAAATCCAGATATTTAAATAATGGGTGTTAATATCTAAATTTTGAATAAAAAATGTTTAAAACTAATTTACTCTAAAATAAAACATGCAAAAATGCAAGGTTTCACACAGCGGAACAAAAAACCAAATCCATATCAAGCAGACCGCCATATTTTGTGTCTTTACCCTCCGTTTGTATCTTGGAAATTCGATGGAAAGAAAATGAGATGAAGAAACAAGTAAATATGACTTTTCTCACGCAAAGTTTAATGGAAAATTTAAAAGTGGTTTCAATATTATATTTTCACTAGCAAACAAACATACATTTCATTTTTCACTAATATCTCCTTTCAATCCATTAAATTTTACATCAACGGATGAAATACAATTTCAGTTCGTTCCAGTTCAAGTTTCATTCAGATCAAAAGAACACACTCTTGTTCCCAATTCTATCTATATTTATAAAAGACTAGTGGTGATCCCGTCGTCCCGACGGAAATTGTTTTTCTGTTAAATTTAAATTTATTTTATTTTTATTTTTATTTTTTTATTTTTAATTTTTAATTTTTTTAATTTTTTTAATTTTTTTAATTTTTTTAATTTTTAATTTTTTTAATTTTTTAATTTTTTATAATTTTATAATTTTATATTATTTTATTATTTAGTTAGAGGTTAGAATTTAGTTATATTTTATTATTTAGTTAGAGGTCAGAATTTAGTTAGATTTCGTTGGTAATGTAGGGAATCTAGTTAGGTTTCGTTGCTAAATATATGGTTCATTTACTATTCACAGTTACTTATTCTATTATATTATAAGATCATAAAGCATTTTGTTATACTTTCATCGTATTTTCTTACATCCATTTTAATATAACAAGTAAGACGATATTATAGAAAATAATGTTGTGTGAAGAAATCTTCAAAATGTTAATCAAAGAAAAATATCTCTCAAACACTCTCATTTGCATTCTATCAAAAAATATGAAAAAAATATCAATATTGACAGCGAGTATTGTCAAAACTAGCTTCAGTTATCAAATACCAATAGAAGAAGAGTTTAGTTTTGTGTCTTCTAAATTTCTTTTCAAATTAAATCAATAGTCATCCATTAAAATATTTTTTTACCAATAGCCATCCGTAAAATAATAATGGTGAAATGTATATGAGTGAGTATTTATTGAACTGATTATTTTTATATGGGTGACTATTGGTAAAATAATATTTTAATGAATGACTATTGATAATATCATTTTTTACGAGTGACTATCGAAAAAGCTTAATTTTACGGATGGAATCAGGTTTTTCATAAAAGTTTAGAATGGATGATTGTTAGGAATGAAAGAAAAATAAAACTACTCCGACTAAACATCATTTTGGAATGAATCATTCCTCATTCATTCGAAATTGTGTACCGAACGAGCTCTAATAAAGTTTACGCGAACACATTTTTTTTGGTCGACGTGTACATTAATATGCTCGATAAAACTCGATTACGCACTCTGATATGTATGAATATACATAATTTTTAAACAACAAAAATTTCAATCAATTTTTTTTTGTTCAGAGTAACGGCATACAAACAATCATTCCTCCAAAACAAGAGAGAAAAAGGAATAAGGAAATAGCATATCAAACGGGCTTAAACAGGTCTCATCAAGTTTCCCCCAGCCCAATCCATCTCCATACTCCGCTCGGCCCAACAACTGAAACGCAGCAGCAAACTGAAAACCCTAGAAGATACTTAACGAGATAAGATACAACTGATTCACATAGAGCAGGCGGAGTCAGTCAGAGTCGAGATCCATCCTCCATCTGCTAGGCAAGATGGTGTCGTTGAAGCTACAGAAGAGGCTAGCTGCCAGCGTCATGAACTGCGGGAAAGGAAAGGTTTGGCTTGATCCTAATGAAACCAGTGAAATATCCATGGCCAATTCCAGTAAGTTCCATATTTTTTTTCCTCATTTTATTGCTTAGTTTTTGATTTTGCTCTTGTTTTTGTGTTTTTTAGTTTGAAGTATTTCTGGGTTTTGGATTAGTAGTGCAGTTTGTGTTAGTACTGATGTAAAGTTTTGATTTTTATGTGATTGCTTCTGGGTTCATTTTTGTCAAATGATTGGATTTTTGTCAGTGTATTGATAATGCTGTGTTATGGCGACGTCGATTTTGTTTTGGTTGGTTGTTTTGGTGACATTTTTTGATTGGTCTGTGTAGGGCAAAACATCAGAAAGCTAGTGAAGGATGGATTTATCATTAGGAAGCCTACCAAGATCCATTCCCGATCCCGTGCGAGGAGGATGAAGGTAGCAAAGATGAAGGGTCGTCACTCTGGATACGGTAAGTTCATACTGCTGGTTCAGTAGTGTTTTTTTTAGATCGGCGAGCCAATGCGATTCATTTTCATTTGGTTTGATGAATTTAGGTAAGCGTAAGGGAACCAGGGAGGCTAGGCTGCCGACAAAGGTGTTGTGGATGAGGAGGATGCGTGTGCTGAGACGTTTGCTTCGCAAGTACAGAGAGTCTAACAAGATTGATAAGCACATGTACCATGACATGTACATGAAGGTTAAAGGTAATGTGTTCAAGAACAAGCGTGTGCTCATGGAAAGCATTCACAAGTCCAAGGCCGAGAAGGCTAGAGAGAAGACCTTGGCCGATCAGTTTGAGGCCAAGAGGGCTAAGAACAAAGCTAGCCGTGAAAGGAAGAATGCCAGGAGAGAAGAGCGCTTGAATGCGGTAAATCTCCTCAGCAAAATTTATTCAAAACTAGTAGATTTTTTTGTTTATCATTTCACTCATAAGTTCATTTGTTCTCAGGGACCCCAGGGGCCTGCCAATCCTCCACCAGTAGCAGCACCAGCAGCCGCTGCACAGCCAGTCAAGTGAGTGCCATTTTTTTCAATGCGCGAGACTTGAAAATACTTGACAAATCTTTAGTAGTTTACTGACAAATGAATTCTTAATATCTTCAGGGCGGCCAAGAAGGCCAAGAAGTAGAATGTTAGCAGCCACCGTCATGCTAGAAGCCTTCGTCAAACAGTTGTTTCGTGTAATATGTTTTAATTTTGATTCCAGATACATTTATATGACATTCTCAGGCTCAAGCAGCTAAACATTTTACTTTCTACGTTCCAATTTTGATTCAAACTTTAACATTCTCCTTATGTTTCTAAGGTGCAGTCAGTTTACGTCGCAAGCCATGTAACTATGAACTAGTGTAGACGATAACTATGTAACTGAAAAGAAAAAGCTTCAAGGTTTTGGATATATGATTTTGCATTTGGATTCGAAAAGTTCATCTTTACATGTGGATGAGGTTGTGTATCATCATCTGCTGAAAGTCTAAGTATATGCCACCCTTTACAAGGCAGTTACCTGGTGGTTTATTGAGTTGAGTATGAACCTTGGAAATAATGGGACATGAAATAAATCTACTGCATGGACTCTGTATTGGATGGAGTACGGACAAGGCTAGATCTTTTTCAGGCAAACTTTGTATAGTATGGACACATCTGCGAACTGCGTTGATGGTGGTGGTTCGTTAGCATTCGTAAAACTGCCGAGTTTCTTCAGCTGAACATGGCCAACTGCAACCTGTGGACCAACTTAGAACGCCTAAAACTGGGTCTATTCTTGAACATGGAACAAAATGCTCGCACATTCCTGGACCAGTCCATTTTTTCCTAACAATACTTACTCATGAGTAGTCAAAATTTCTTGTTTTAGGGGAATAGCTATACAAAAATCGACTACCAAACTAATTCCCAACCGTCCTCACCCGCAAAATAAACACACAATCTACACATCCAAGAACAGCAGTTCAGTAGCATTACAGTAAGAAATGAACATGAACAAACTAGCATTACCATACAATACTTTTAAAATGGAAACCATAAAAAATCAGATAACAACACGTACCTGAATTTGACCTTGTCTACCAAAATTCCCATAGGGTCCAAAACACTGAAGAGTATTGGCCGCACTCACAAGAAACCCCGTCAACACCCTGTGAGCTCTCCAAGCACAGAGTACATACAACAATCGTACTTTCTATTCAAATCACCTTTCGCAAATTTACGTATGTTCACACACTCCACCTGCACTACACAATCAAAATAAAAATAAAAATTCAAACTTTATAACATCAAGTCCACACAAAAAAAAAAGACTCAATCTTTACAGCACCCATCAGTCAATCACTCATCCAACATCAAAAAAACAACACCTAATGAGTACAACAAGTACCAGAATCACGTACCAGACATATACGGTGAATAAGACGCCATTTCAAATTCAACACCGACGCGTTGAACCACCACTTTATCGCATTCGATTCACACAACGCCCACCAACCACCAACTCAAAAATCGCACACTCAAACAAATGAGTTGAAAACTACGAGGCAAGCTGCAGAGTCTGAACTTCAAAAACCGATTTAGGGTTTGTTGTTGTCGACTGATTTTTTTGCAAGTGAGTTAAAGCTTAATCAGTGACTCTCAGTGTTACGGATCCAGAGCTGCGTCGTCGTTTTAGGTAGAGTTCTTCTGCGTCTGAATCTTTTGATGTCAGAGTGAAACAGGGTTTTGAGAAATCCTAGAAAAGCTCCGATGGCGGAATTGATCGGCAGGACGCTAAGGGACGGAAGGCTGGACGGAGAGCATGCGCCGGCGGTGGTGGTAAAGGATTATGTAAAGGCGTCGTTTGGGATGGAAGTTTTTGATGAATTGCTGACTCAGGTTGTAGGGAATGTAGTAGCGGAAAAAGCGCGGTCGAGAGGTGTAGTTGTGGGTTCGATGTGTCGTAGTCCGTTTTGGTATTGTGTGAATTTGAAAAGGAGAGGTTTTGAGTTTGAGAAATGAGGAGCTGTGTTGGATAGTTATTCTGATCCGCTTGGATGGAAAAAAGGGGTTGGTGGGGGTGTAGATGAGGACGTGAAGAAGGGGATTAAGGTTGTTAGGGATGTGAAAGATTTGGGGACTTTGATGGGTTTGATTGTTGAAAGTGGTGGAAGATTGGTTGGAGATGTGGCAGGGAAGTTTTCGGTTTGTATTGATTGTGTTTGTGAAATGTTGAGATATGCGGATGTGAGTGTTATGGCTGGTTTTTTGAGTAGGTTGAGGAGTCTGGAGGTGGTTTCGAGTGTGTTTTAGGTGGTAAGATCGGATCTCTGCGATGACAGGAGTATTTGTCGTCGGTGGTTGGTCGTTTGGAGTTGGTGGTGAGGTTTGGAGATGGGAGTGGAGGGAAATTGGATGTTGGGGCAGTGTGGGAGATGGATTTTAGAAGAGGGAAGTTTAGTGTAAGGTTTAAGCTTCGGAATGGGTGTGTGGAGGTTGCGACAGAGGGGTTTGAGGCGGAAATTTATGCCTATGTTATCTGTTGATGAAGGTGCGGGTGGTAGTCAGGAAATTCTGCCGAAGTTGCAGTTTAATATTCGATTGTCGGAGATGGAGAAGGAGAAGGAAGAACGAGCACAAGTTGTGTTACCATTTGAGCATCAAGGAAAAGGGGAACCGATTCGGATTTATGACGGAAGGAAAAGCCTGCAAGAAGATAAAGGGCATGATGGTGTCTAAACGGTTGAGAAGATTGGGGTAAATGAGGAGTCCGTTGGTAAGAGTGAGATCATATATCTTCGGGACTCTGATGATGAGATGCCAGATTCAGATGAAGATCCTGATGATGATTTGGATATTTAGTCTCCAGTCGGTTTTGATAAGGTGCCCTCGAAACTTCTGTTTTGCTTTTGGCTGCTGATATTGGAATATTTATAATTTTTAGATGCACATTTCACAATTTTAGTGCCTCTATCATTAAAATACTTGTTATGGTATAATATAAACTACCAAGCGAAGTGTAAAGTCTATCCACCAGCTTCTAACTTTAGGCTGCCACCTTCACTTTTAACTCCTCAGCTATGGTGTGAATGACTGATTGCCTTCAGATTTCATCATTGATAATTCAATTTTTTTCATCTTCATGCAACGTTCAGATGAGTTTGAAGACCCATTGTTTTGTTGGGCCGATGCAGGTTCAGCTTATTGAATGACTCTGCCACACCAGGAACCGTCGAACAGCTAATCAAGGCCACTTTCTTATCCGAATAGCATCAGTCTTAGCCAGCCTCAAGAAGTCAGTAAACCAACACAAGACCGTTGCTTGAAGAACTAATACTGAAGCCTACATAAACTGAGCTATATACAAGAGCTGAACTGCATAGCATGAAGCACGGAAACTGAAGCCTCGAGATTCTCTAAAACAGTATATGTCCCTCAAGTTCCTGTCCTTCCGATCGGACAGAGATTAGTGCAAGATATGACTATATACCATTTCATATTTTGACCATATTTATTGTTCAACAAACTTGCTATTTGCTGCAAGTAACTTTCCAAATTCCAAAGTTTCACTTCACTGTCGCATCAAAATCTTGAATCACCCCAACACAACCTTATCAACAGCCAAACACATGCTTCTGAGGGGGACAAATATGAAGCTATAATGATGATGTCGCATGAAGCAGCCATTTACCCAAATGTGTCAAGCCATATCATTGACCATGATGACGTGGCAACTTCAAAAGGAAAAGCTGTCTTGATAAATGAGAATGAAGGCCCAGCTGCTGTTTTGTATGTTCAGAATGAAGGCCCATGTAGTTTTTTGGCCCAACCCAATTTTGAGCTAGCGGAGAATATGTGTCTCACAGATGTTCTCGTTGATCTCAAATCAAAATCACAAAAGTCAAGGGCGCGATTAGCTTCAGGGAGGCCACCGGACGAGACGACATCTCGATCTGCTTCTCTCACCCCTGATGAATTGTACTTTTCTCCATCTCCTGATGTTCACTATGATATGGCGGAGGTCGTTAAGCGACCCCGCCACTCGCCATGAAGTGTCTAGTTTGGAACTGTCGAGGAATGGGGTCTCCTCGAGCAGTTCGGAATCTTTTCGACCTCATTCGTGTACATAGTCCCAATGTGTTGGGTCTCATCGAGACCAAACTTAGTACTAGTAAGTGTGAATCACTTCGAGTAAAACTTGGCTTTGGAAATTGTTTTGCTGTAAGAAGCCGGGGCCGATCTGGAGGTTTAGCTGTTTTTTGGAAATCAGATGCATCAATTTCAATTAAGAACTATTCTACTTACCATATAGACATGGAGATTCAGGATACAGAAATGTTCCGATTCACTATTTTCTATGGTCATCCTGTCGCTCACTTAAGAAGTTCTAGTTGGAGTTTATTGACAAGGTTGAGTTCCCTTAGCAGGTTGCCGTGGGTTGTTATAGGGGATTTCAATGAAGTTTTATCAAATAATGAGGTCTCTCGACGAAACACTGTCCGTCAGCATCAAATTCAAGCTTTTCGGAGGACTGTTAATGATCTGTGTCTTCAAGATTTGGGATTCCGAGGCCCAATCTTTACCTATTCGAATAAAAGAAAACATGAGGCTGAATTTAAAGCGCGTCTTGATCGAGCTTTAGTAACTCAAAAATGGAATGCAATGTTTAAAAATGCTCAGGTTCATCATCTTCACACTCATACTTCTGATCACAAGCCTCTGTTGTTACAGTGGGGTACTGTTAATGCTAAATATAGGAGAAACTTTCATTTTGAACCAATGTGGCTGCGTAGAGATGATTTTAAGGGCCTGGTTTCAGATTGGTGGAAACATAATCAAAGTTCTAATCTTAGCTCCAAGCTGTTTGGCCTCCAGAGTTTTCTTACTAAATGGAATCAGGAGCAGTTTGGTAATGTCCAAACGTCTATCAACCAGCTAAAGCATCAGCTTCAGCAAGTGCAGAATAAGCCTAGAACTATGGAAAACTTACAGTTCGAAACTTCAATTTCTAACAAGCTTGATGAATGGTTATTGAGAGAAGAGATTTTATGGAAACAGAGGTCGAGGATTCTGTGGTTAGAAGAAGGCGATGCAAATACTAAATATTTTCATCAGAAAGCTACTAATCGGAGAAAAACAAATCATATCTCTTCTTTGCAAAATGAAGCTGGTTTTACTGTTACAACACTGCCTGATATTATGACTGTTGCTGTTCACTATTTTGAGAACTTATTTGCCCATCCAGTTACTTTATCACAGCAAGCTTTTGATGAACTTCTTTCATACGTTCCTATGAGGGTCCAGGATCACCATAATCATATTCTATGTGCACCATTTACAGAGGAGGACGTGAAACAGGCTTTGTTCCAACTCCATCCCGCTAAAGCTCCGGGTGTTGATGGTTATCCGGCTTTATTTTTTCAGAAATTTTGGGTTAGTATAAAGTCAGAATTGGTGTCAGAAGCTCTCAATTGTGTCAATTCAGGAGTTTTAAACCCAACTAGCAATTTGACAACCATTGTGCTAATACCAAAGGTCAGGGGAGCCACAACCATGCAGGAATATAGACCAATTAGTTTAAATGGAGTTTTAGTCAAAGTAGTAGCCAAAATGTGGGTAAACCGACTTCAGCTCTTCTTAGCTGAAATAGTAAGTCCAAATCAAAGTGCGTTTATAAAAGGAAGGATGATTACAGATAATGTGATTATCACTCAAGAAATTCTTCACTTTATGAGGACAAGGGCATCTCAGAGAACTAGCTATGCGGCTCTTAAATTGGATATGTCTAAGGCTTATGATCGCTTAGACTGGCAGTTTTTAGAAGCTGTTCTCATTCGGTATGGTTTTGATGTTGGATGGGTTAAAAAAATCATGTTGTTCACTAAGTCTGTTTCATATACAGTCAAGATAAACGGCGAATATTCTGATGTTATCTATCCGCATCGGGGACTTAGACAGGGTGATCCTCTATCACCTTATCTGTTTATCTTGTGTATGGACTGGTTTAGTTATGCACTTTTCAAAGAGCAATCTCTTCCGTTTATTACTGGAATTAAAATTAATCCGAGAGCTCCTTTGGTATCCCATCTCATGTTTGCTGATGATTGCATTTTGTTTTTTAAAGCTTCTACAGTTGCAGCTCACCGAATCAAGTTCATTCTTAATCAATTTGAAGAATGTTTGGGACAGAAGGTAAACTATCAAAAGTCTGATATTTGTTTCAGCAAAAATACTTCAGTGGTGCTTAAATCCTCAATTTCCCAGATACTTGGAGTCCATTGTATTGATCATTTGCCTAAATATTTGGGATTGTGTGTTCTGTTTGGCAATAAGAAAATTCAGGCTTTTCAGGATATTCAGGATAAGATGGACCACCGAATCAGTTCCTGGATGTCTAAGAAATTATCTGTTAAAGGCAAAGAAGTGCTGATCAAGTCTGTGTTATATTCACTGCCGCAATATACTATGTCCTGTCATCTGTTACCTGATCACACCATTAAGAAGCTTCATTCCCTCATCAGGCTATTTTGGTGGTCTCACAATGGCAGTACACAACCCATTCATTGGGTTAAATGGAGTGTTTTGCAGCAGGATAAAGATATAGGAGGTATGGCTTTTCGAGACTTGAAAGTTATGAATTTAGCTCTGTTAGCTAACCAAGTTTGGCGTTTGGCCACGTCCCCTCACAGTCTTGCTAGTTCTCTTTTGAAAGTCAAATACTTTCCACATAGTCATATTTTCAGTGCTGCTAAAGGATACAGACCTTCCACTTTATGGAATGGGTTTTGGAAAGTTATCCAAGTAATTAAATCTTGGATCTCTTTTGATTACCGTTCTGATTGCTGGATTTGGAACCCAGGTGCTAATGGTGTCTTTTCGGTCAAATCAGCATATCAAACCATTAAGAAAAAACAAGATTCCATGATACCATCAGAAGGTCAGTGTTCTAATGTCAACTCCCTAAAACATTTCTGGACTATACTTTGGAGATGTAGGGTTCCTGGGAAGGTTAAAATATTTTCTTGGCGAATGTATCATAATGCTCTCCCGTCTGCCCAACATCTTATAACTAGGCATTGTCCTGTTGAACCATATTGCTGCATTTGTCAATATCACCATGAATCGACTGATCATGTTTTACTGCACTGCTGGTGGGCACGAGCTTTGTGGGGAAAGTTTTATTTTCTCCATGATGTTAATACTGAAAACTTTGTAGAGGCAGCTGACTGGTTGTTCTTCTGTGTTGCCCATTTTAATCGTGATCAGTTTGAGCTCACTCTTATAGCATCATGGTTAATATGGTTCAATCGAAATTTGGTTATGCATGGAGGGGCTTGTTGGGATGTACACACTGCTTATCTGAAAGTTTTAGATATTTACAAGCAATCTATAATTGCAGACTCAGTGTATAACAATTCTTGTTTTCAGAACAAGTGCAGCTGGCAAAAACCACCTGTTGGAAGTTACAAAGTTAATTGTGATGCTAGTTTTGATGCAAACTCTAATTCTGGAGCTTCTGGGGTTGTTGTACGAGACGCTGAGGCTGTAGTTCTTGCAGTCAGAAGTGGTTTTTTTCCTCATG
>JAWWMW010000012.1:166025-186641 GCA_035048345.1 Echeveria elegans | reverse complement strand
GTGTTTTTAAATTCATTTGGGTGGCTTTTGGTAAAATAAAATTTTAATGGGTGGTAATTGATAAAAAATATTTTAATAGATGGAAATTGGTAATATCACATTTTACGGGTGGTTATTTGAAAAACTCATATTTTACCGGTGTTTTCGATAATTAACCCCAAGAAATATTTGAGCGGAAATGGTCGTCTAAAGGTTGGTGTTCGCTAATCACAACATTTCTGTGCTTAGTATTTTCTAATAAAAGTATAATAAAAATAAATTATTAATTAGTTTTATCTCAAAATAAAACAGACATGTCTGATTTAAATGAGAATACAGATTTTTATGTTCTCATGTTGACGTGAATTTTATATGATTCAATCTTTTTGTAGAGCAACTCTAATTGAAACTGGTACAAAATGGTTCTGGAACATTTCATGCTGCCCGTGAGCAGCAGTTCAAGTAGTGTTCGATCTTATGGACGATAAAAATGTAGCTGAAATGAATAAGCTTCAAGGCGTTGTGTATATGTGTTTGATTGGATTCGAGAAAAGTACATCTTTACATGTGGATGTGGTTGAGGCTGTGTATCATCTACTAAATGTCTAACTGTACTGTATGTCACCCTTTACTAGGCAGAAACCATGATGCCTGGTGGTTTATTGAGTTTAGTATGAACCTCGGAAATAATGGGATATGAGATAAACCTACTGCAAGGACGATGTATTGTATGGAGTATGGACAAGGCTGGTTCTTTTCAGGCAAAACTTTGTATAGTATGGACCCAAGGTGTGGCCGCTGCGATGGTGGTGCTGGTTCATTAGCATTCGTACAAATGCCTAGTTCCTTCAGCTGAACATGGCCAACTACAACCGGTGGACCAACTTAGGACGCCTAGAACTGTGTCTATTCTCAAACAAGCGTTGGCCTGAGGGACACAAAGTAGTTTAGTTTGATGGAATGTGGACCGAATTTCTAATGGGACTTATTTGGTTGTCAGGAAAAGATACCATGTTGTCGGCACTCCCTTCTAAGTGGAAGAGCATGACGCCCATTCCTCTTCTTCTATCAACTTCGGCCTGTGCCATATATTGAACCATGTTTCAACTACTCTGAAGTCAAAAATACTGACATACTGCAGAGTCCGACCACTTACCACGCAAGAGCATATAGTAATGTCAACAGAAGCCAACGTCGTCGTGACTTCCGCCATCATGCCTAAAAGTTGTAATTTTGTACGAGTCGTCAAACATAATTAATTAAAAAAAGGCTTAAGCTGATAGACAAACATATAAGATTTTACCTTTACGATCGATGCATATTATAGACAGCCACAGAATAGAGTGCCCTTCTGCATTGTGCCAAGACATGATCTTGCTCGCCTGCCAACTTTCTATGTTGGGCAACACTTCCGTGTACTTAGAGAGATCAGTATATATCATTCTAGCAACTCCATTGCCCTTCAGTAACATTTCCCCTTCTGATGATAAATTCACATTCTGCATGTATTTGCTATGTTTTCCATTGATCTTGGGCGCCTGAACGTTGCCATTTTGGAAAGGAACCAGAACATCATTTGTTGAAGTCACATCTCTCGAGCGGGGAAGCTCCTCTTGTGGTGTCTCTTTTTGAATGTCGGATACATCTGTAAGTTTCTGTTGTTTACTTTCATCTTCAGATTCTGCAATGAAGTCTTTAACTGATTCCTCCGTGATTTCATATGCAGATAACGCTGCCTGCTCTCTCAAAAACTGACCAAGAAGAAAGAATAAATACAAGTGCATAAAAATTCATATTTTCATCAATAAAGCTAACTTTGGGTAGATATAAACATACTTTCATAATTTTGTGGCGAGCACTTCTGGTTTTCGCATGCTGTAACCATTGCTTGTGCCTCTGGAATGCTGACTTGCTCGAGCGAACCTGTTAGGAGAAATGAGCAAGTTATCATCAGATTATAGAAAACTTCAACAACTGGATTCTAAATATCAATACATTAGCAATATAAAAAGCTTGGCGTACTAACATTATAAGTGATGATCTCCACCACTTCAGCATTCGCAAGTACATGTGTAGGAGTAACAAGATTGCCATTGACCTTCACAAAAAGATCATAAAGAGAGCGAAGTGAAAAAATAACATGCTTAAAAATTTGGTTCACTGTGTAACCACTAGTCAGCAGGAGTTACCTTTGCGGCTACAATACTATTTCCAATTTCAGTGTGAATCATGTAGGCATAGTCGATGACTGTTGCCCCCTTGGGTAAATTTTTTATCTACGAAGTACAAACCATATGTCAAAACATAGTAAAGAAGCAAAATGTTTATTCAATGGATTCACTGTCCGTATACCTCTCCTCTTGGAGTGAAGACAAATACACGACTCCCTAATAGATCTTTAGTGATAGTATCCACAAATTCCCTGGAACTCATGTTCCCGACGAACTCTTCCTGCCATTCTCTGATGGCGTTCAGCCATCCGATCTGTGAAGATGAACAATAAGAAACGGACCTTAAAACGTGAACATAATTAATCATTGGTACTATGAGAAACGAGGGTTGGGGAGAATACCCTTCGTGCAATGTTGACATTGTTAAGACAAACAATTTTCCCTCTAGATTTCTTATCCTCAAACAGTGTGTGCCCGATTAAACCAGTTACTGATACCCTTCCACTATAATGAGCAGCAATACCCCTTTCAGCTATCAGATCCATCTCTTCAGTTCTAATCTGACAAGCGAAACAATGCTCTGTAAGTTAAAGGCTTCAGATACATAATATGGTTATTATTGAGTGAATAATGATTTGATGAAGTGAAAACTTAGGCGCTGACCTGAACTTCAAGCCGGAACATACTCTCATACAAGAAGGGAATCACTACGGTATGAAGACTCTGATACCCATTAGGCTTTGGTGTTGCGATGTAGTCTTTCATCTGTTACGAAGAGTGGCACATTCACCAAACTAAAACCTGAAAGTCAACAATGAACACTTGGAAATGATAATTAGATGCCTACTGCTCGGGGAACGGGGCTCCAAATTTCATGCACTAACCCAAGAACGTGATAACAGATCTGTATCAATAAAATAAAATTCATGTTTTAGTAATAAGAAACACCACACTTAATAAAGGAAAGAATACATATATGACGTAGAACCTGCTGAGCACTGCACAAGGGGCCGACTCCAACACATGGCTTTGGTCTTATGACAAGACGTAGCTAATAACAGATAGGGGATTACACTTTAGGGATTCAATGAAGACTAGAATGGACAATTTTCAATAATCACAGTGAAATGAAACAAATAACAGATTCCACAAACCTGTGCGACTTGGTTGATCTCATTGATTGTTCCTTTAGACTTGAGCACGGATTTATAGATGCTGCAGAAAAAAAACACTTGAGCATATAAAAATCACAAAACAAAGAGGGAGAAAAAGAAACAGCCACCGTAATATAGTGGCGACCACTTCAAAGAATCAAAATCACATGAAACGCCTTTATAACAGTTCCAATAAATTTTGTTTTTGAATACAAATAATGAGTAACTAATAAAGAGCTTAGAGATACATCTAAGAGACTAATCGCAAAGTATAATAAATTTTAATCAAGTACGGAAAAAGATTTGCATGTTCCTGGTTTTACCTATAGGGTTCCTTACAAATAGGGCGGATCTCAATCTTTGTAGTCATCATGTTTAAAAACTGGTCATCTTCAATTTTCTTTGATAATATTTTATTTGCCTGGGATGAACGCTTTTGTCAGATAAATATCAATAAATAACGCAGAGGGATGTAACAAAACATATATGCCTGCGCACATCCTTACCTCCAAGAGTTCTTTTTCATGTTCTTTATAAAGCTCGGCCACTCTTTTCTCAACAGCAGCATACTCATGAGGATTAGTGTACATGAAGGACAGATTCTCAAGTTCAGACTGTCAAAGATCGTCAAAGAATTAATAAAATGTAATTGATTTCAATCAAGATTAAAAAATCAGTATCATAAATATGTCAACAAATATGAAGACCAGCACAGGACCAGACACTGCGGGAATGTACCATTTTGATATCTCAAAAGATATTTAACCAAATTAGTTCATCTGAGTATTGTAATGTGGGATACCTTTATTTGGTACATTCCTAAAAGCTTAGCAAGAGGAGCAAAGACCTGGAGCGTTTCCTTCGCAATGCTGGACTGGACATGTGATATTGAAAAGATTAAGTCTCAATAAATGAATGATGATCAGATGGACCAAAAGAACAAATGATATCACCTGCTTATGTGGAGGCATATGTGAAAGAGTGCGCATATTATGCAATCTGTCAGCCAATTTGACAATGATAACACGCACCTGTACAAGTAAGAATTAGACCCATTGTTAGCCCAAGTAAAAAGAAAAAATTATTTGACATGAGGTAGTAAATGTGCAGTCAAATAACCTCCTCCGTCATAGCTAGAAACATCTGCCGCAGGTCATCTGCTTTTACATCTTGAGCTGAACCTTTCTTGTCCTTGCACTTTAACTTGCCTAATTTTGACACCTGCAACAAGAGAGACATATCCATTTGAAAATAGGTAAATAACTTAGTACACCGAATTATATGGCAACGATCTGTCAAATCAATATACCTTTGTCTCTCCTTCCACAATGTGGCGCACTGTTGGTCCAAACTCCTGCTCTATTCTTTCAAATGTAACAACATTTGTATCCTCCACAGTATCATGCAGCAAACCAGCAGCTATGGACTCCCAATCCAATTCCTAAAAGGGGAAATATGAAGGAATCAGAGAAAGTTATGAAAGATTGGACTTTTTCTAGTACTGTTGATTTTCTGATTCGAAACTCACGAGTTCACCAAGAATGCGAGCAACTTCAACTGGATGAATGATGAAGGGTTCTCCACTACGTCTTTTCTGACCATCATGCGCCTCAAATGCAAGCTGCAGCAAGCTAAAAAATCAATAAATACAATCTATAGCCATATTCCAAACAACGAAAATTGAAATACTAACTGATACGAGTAACTTGCCTTAAGTGCACTATGAACCAACTCCAAATCTTTAGGTGGAAGATAAGAAATTGATGATTCAAGACCCTGATAAAAAAAACAGAACTCAAAAATCAAAAACATTTGAACTCAATGTAAAATATACTGAAATTAAAATTCAATAAAAACGAATTAAATACCTGCCACAAAGTTTCTGGAGATACCTCGTCAATCTCTGGAGGCAAACCTGAACATAACACTTGCCATTTCAAAGAAATTGGTCCAGAAATCAAGCCTAAGTGTTTTCCAGGATGCAAACATGAACCTTCGCAGAAATGCAAGAATCCAACTTCAAGACTAACACATCTCTGAAACCCATAAAAGACCCAACAAATAAGGAATTTATAAGATGCGATGAGATGATACATAACATTATACACTGGTAAAACTGAAAAAAACTCTTTGACAGCAATCATTGCAATTACCAGTAACACCGAACCAGTCTATAACGGCCACAAGTATTCCAAAAAGTAACAGTACATATACTAAAACATGTTTTTATGTGTATAGATGTATATATAGAAATGTTAGGTAAGTGAAACGAAATGCTAGCACATTCCTGGACCAGTCACCAGTCCATTTTCTCCTAACAATGCTTACTCATGACCAGCGTTTCTTTTTTTAAGGGACAAAAGTATACCAAACACGACTATCAAACTAGTTTACAACCTTCCTCACCCGCGAAATAAATACACAACACATCTATCTACACATCTATGTGTAGCCGTTAGGTAGCATTACAGCGAGAAATGAACATGAACCAACTAGCAATATCATACAATACTTTTAAAAAGGAAGCCATATAAGTTCAGATAACAACACGTACCTGAAATTGACCTTGTCTACCAAAATTCCCATACGGCCTAAAACACTGAAGAGGATTCGCCGTACTCGCAAGAAACCCTGTCAACACCCTCGGAGCCCTCCAAGCACACGAGTATATACAACAATCATACTTCCTATTCAAATCACCTTTCGCAAATTTACATATGTTCACGCACTCCACCGGCACTACACAATCAAAAATTCAAACATCATATCCACACACCAGTAAAAAAAAGACTCAATCTTTATCGCACCCATCCCTCAATCATTCATCCAACAACAACATCTAATGACTACAACTGAGTGCCAGAATCACGTACCAGACATGTAAGGAGAAGACGCCATTTTTTCAACACCAACGCATTGAACCACCACCACACTATCACAAACGATTCACACAAAGCCCACCAACTCACAACAAAACTCACTCAAATCAAATGAATTGAAAAATACGACGTTTGCTGTAGAGTCTGAACTTCAGAACCGATTTAGGGTTTGTTGTTGTTGACTGATTTTTTTTTCTCAAGTGAATAAAAGCTTAATCAGTGGCTCTCAGTGTATTGATTACGAATCGATAAATGACCCCAAAAAAAATGTCGAGCAGATAATTTAGAGAGAGAAAGTGAAAGATAGAGCATGAGAGATATGGTGGAGCTTCGCCGAGGCCACACAACCAGATTTTTTGTCTATCGCTTTTTCTCCTCGTATAAATACATGGACCCAATGCAAATATCATATACTTCGGGACCCAATCGTAATTATAAATACTTACGAGTCCAACGTGAATCTTTTAAAAATAAAGCCGCTGCGGTGTAATTAAAAAGACGGCGGATGAGGCGACGTCGTTTAAGGTGGAGTTGTGTGTGTAAGAATCGTAGGGTTTTGAGCAAGAAGCCCTAGAAAAGCTCCGATGGCGGAATTGATCGGAAGGACGCTACGGGATGGACGGCTGGTCGGAGAGCATGCGCCGGCTGTGACGATTAAGGATTATGTAACAGCGTCGTTTGGGATGGAAGTGTTTGATGAATTGCTGACTCAGCTTGTAGGGAATGTAGTAGCAGGAAAAGCGCAGTCAAGAGGTGTGGTTTTGATTGCGATGTGTCGGAGTCCGTTGTGGTATGGGGAGTTGATGAAAAGGAGAGGGTTTGAGTTTGAGAAATATGGAGTTGTGCTGGATTGTTATTCTGATCCGCTTGGATGGAAGAAAGCGGTCAGTGGAGGTGTGGATGATGATGTGAAGATGGGGATTAAGGTGGTTAGGGATGTGAGGGATTTGGCGAATTTGATGGATTTGATTGTTGAGAGTGGTGGAAGATTGGTTGGAGATGTGGGAGGGAAGTTTTCGGTTTGTATTGATTGTGTTAGTGAAATGTTGAGATATGTGAATGTGAGTATTGTAGCTGGTTTTTTGAGTAAGTTGAGGAGTTTGGAGGTTGTTTCGAGTGCGGTTTGGGTGGTAAGATCGGATCTTTGTGATGAGAGGAGTGTGAATGTGTTTGAGTATTTGTCGTCGGTGGTTGGGAGTTTGGAGTTGGTGGAGAGGGTTGGAGATGGGAGTGGAGGGAAATTGGATGTTTCAGCGATGCGGGAGATGAATTTGAGGAGAGGGAAGTTTATTGTGAGGTTTAAGCTTCGGAATGGGCGTGTGAAGGTTGTGATGGAGAGGTTTGAGGCGCAGAAGTCGGGTGTGAAGTTTATGCCTTTTTTATCGGGTAATGGAGGTGTGGGTGTGAGTGGTAGTCAGGAGATTTTGCAGAAGTTGCAGTTTAATATTCGTTTGTCAGAGAAGGAGAAGGATGACAGGGCACAAGTTGTGTTACCGTTTGAGCATCAAGGAAAGGGGGAACCAATTCGGATTTATGATGGAAGGAAAATCCTTCAAGAAGAGAATGAGGATGATGATGTCCATTCGGTTGAGAAGATTGGGATAAATGGAGAATCCGTTGGTAAGGGTGAGATCATATATCTTCGAGACTCCGATGATGAGATGCCAGATTCAGATGAAGACCCTGATGATGATTTGGATATTTAGTCTGCATCTGCTTTGACAAGATTCCTATTTTGCTCTCGATACTTCTTTTTTGCCTTTGGCTGCTGATATTGGAAGATATATAATTTTTACATGCGAGTTCTTCACAATTTTATTGCTTCGATCATTAAAATACTTGTTATGGTATAAACCAACAAAGCCTGTAAAACGTCTGAACTCTGAAAATTCAGATGAAAATGGAGACAAACTTTTAGGCTTCCACCTGCTCTTTTTAACTCTTCAACTCTGGTGTGAATACCATTAGATTTCATCATTCATTATTCACTTTTTTATCATCATCCAAATAGCATCAGTCTTCACGAGCCTCAAAAAATTAGTAAACCAACACAAGACAGTTGCCTGAAGAACAACTACTGAAGCATACACACACTGAGCCAAATACAAGAGCTCAACTGCATAGCACGGAAACTGAAGCATCCGGATTATCTAAAATAGTTTGTCCCTTGGATTCCTATCCTTCTGATCAGACACAGATCAGTGCAAGATATGACCATACTAATTCATTTTTTTAAACTTGTGGAGTCATGTGGGTTGTCACCAGAAGCTGCAAAATGCCTCCACTTAGGATTATCAGACAGTCCAGAAGCTTCGCGGTTCGCTAGAAGAGCGAAAGATGTGATCTTCATTTTCAAGAAATTAGGTTTTCATTACTACCTGATTCCCAAACTTGTTTTAAAGAAGCCACATTTTTTGTTATCTGAACGTTGCAAGGAGCTGAAGGCTAAAATCGAGCTGACCACTAGGAGCTAGTTCGAGCTTCAGGGGAGATTCTACTGAACTTTCCTGACTGGCATTTGCGAGATAAGTTTGTTCCTCTTGTGGGTTTTCTTAGAAATGTGTGTTTTAGTATTGAAGCAGTGGTTGAAATGATGATTAGTTTTTGTCGTTTTGACGGGTTTGATCCGGAGGTTTTTTTTTTTGGGAATATGGAAATTTCAAGAGAGGTCGGTTTCCGGATTGTACTGTGGCTCATTTCATTGGAATGGATGATCAAAAGTCTATGTTGTTTATGAGGTGAAGGTAATGGGATTAAACCCGAAAAGATGTGTTTTTGTGGATGCGATGCTGGCGGTTTCTGCGATAGGCTCGGAGATATATAAACAGAAAAGTATGGTTTTTAAGAAGTGGGGATTGTCGGATGTGGAGTTGTTGAAGGTGTTGGTTGAGAAGCCTCGATTCATGGAGCATACAGAGAAAAAGATTGATGAAGTGATGAAATGTTTTGTTAAGACGTCAGGATTCAAAGTCTTCCTGTTGTACAATGTTCGTTGGCGTTCATGTGCAGCAAGAAGAGTCCAATTTGGAGATTCTCTGTTTCCAAGTTTCTTTGGGATAGAGGTGATGAGCTCTTTCCTAGAAACTGACAAACGCTAGCAAAAATACAACACAAGTAGAGCTTTCTGACCCCGTTTCAAAGATATTCGGTATGTAACAACCGGAGGAATTTCTCCGGAGAAAATGTCAGAAAATTTCCTCTCCTGGCGAAGTACTCGTCACTCTAAACTCGTGAATACTACTAACTTTGAAAATAATGTACATCCCCGTTTATATCCACATTACTAATGAGAATTGTATGCGGCTCATTTTTTTCGATTTGTGTCTGTCAATCTCGTTAGTGCCACGCTTATCTTTTCTGTATCGTTCCAATATTCTCCGACGTCGAACAGAAATGAAACTTGTAAAAAAGACATTTTTATGAGCAACATTTTTTCCTTCGTAACTAATTTCTTTCTTTCTTTCACTATTTCAGTGAACTTGTGTGTCTTATTTGCTTTCACTTGGGAATGGTTTTGCTTTTTGTACAAGAAAAACACGTGCAAGTCACGTGACAGATCCAAGCAGATCTCTCAACGTAACAAAACTTCTTAATTCCAATCCCAATTCCAATAAAAACAAAATTGCTAGGTTTTATCATCAACAACGTGCTCAAGCGCAACACCAACAACATCAACAAACACTTCAAATCCAACACCTTTTCATCCTCAACCGCAACCACCACTCCCAGGGATGCGAAAGGTGACGCCTTTACAGCCACATACCTTGTAAACTCATGTGGGGTTACAGTAGCAGCCGCCAATCGGATGTCAAGAAAACTCCAGACAATGAAATCAATCGACAAGCCTGAAAGAGTTCTCAAGCTTTTCAGAACTTGTGGATTTAGTAATACCCAGATTGCTAAAATTGTTCGGAGACAACCCGGTTTGCTTTTAGCAGATCCTGAGAAGAGTTTGAAACCTAAATTAGATGTTTTTACGTCTGTCCGAGCGTCGAATGATATGGTTGTTAAGATTGTTAGTAAATGTCCTGGGATATTGATGCGAAGTGTGGAGAATGGTTTAGTGCCGATGTTTGAGCTTTTGAAAAGCTCGATGGGGAGTGATGAGGAGACGTTGAATTTTTTGGCCAAGTATGGATCGTTTTGGCTTGCGTCGGTGAATACATTAGGTGTGAATGTTGTAGTGTTGAGGAAAATGGGGATGCCGGCTTCCGCGATAGGGAAATTTATTAAGAGTAATGCGTATGCGTTGATGGCTGCGCCTGAAAGGTTTAAGTCCATGGCAAATAGGGCATTGGAAATGGGGTTTGATATGGAGAAGTTTAATTTTGGGGATGCGATACGTGCGTTTTATTGCTATAAGTGAAGATAATTGGACGAAGAAGGTAGAGATGTTTAGAAAATGGGGATGGTCAGATGAGGATTTTGTGTCCGCTTTTAAAAAGCAGCCGAAAATTATGTTGGTTTCGGAGAAGAAAATTGACGGGATCATAAGTATTTTGGTGGATAAAATCTACGGTTGCTAGGTCACCTTATGTTCTTCTTTATAGTCTGGATAATCGGATTATCCCGCGCTGCTCTGTGATTCAAGTTCTTGTATCCAAATGCCTTGTCGAGAAAAAAGATTATAACTTTTTCTCCTGTCTGATGATGCCCGACAAACTGTTTTTCGAAACGTATTTGGAAAATCATAAAGACATACTTACGGAATTGATGGACGTGTACTCAATCAAGTTCATAGGGAAGGCAACTTCCAATGCTAATTGATTTGCATTATTCAAAGAAAGCTGGTACTTTTTCTTGACTGCTTCTTTTAACCCGCCATGCTTTTTTCTCCTCGTGTTCGTGTTATATGGGGATACATGTATTGTGTAGACAAGTGACAACACAATCCTTAGCTGTCGACGTTCTCGGTTCTTATCTGATCTGAAACACTAGATTTGTTGAAGAAGTATATGCACACAGTCCTTGAATAAAAAATCTAGAAGAGCTGTTCTCTGATGGAAAAGCTCATTGTGTTCCGTGGATCCATTATTCCATTTGTTTCATTTGAGTATCTACTTTTACTAATGATTAGTTACAAATATTCTGAAGTTTAGTTTGGCACATAATTCCTAGGTGCTCGGTGGTAGATCTTCTTGTATCGTTCCATGAAGAAAATCGATGAGTCTCTATTCTTCACTTTGTTTGAAACCTGTTAGCGAATGAAGCCAGTATTTGCTTAGTGTAGCGATCCATTTATTCCAAGAAAGATGTAAGATGCCAAGTACTTTCAAGGCTGTGATATTTTCAATAAAAGTTGTTCAGTTTCATTTTGAAATACATTTGCTCAGCAACTTGTTAAAAGTTCATTAGTCCCATGTCAAAGACACAGGCACTCCCCAGTTCCAACATTGCCCGATCTCAATTTACAAGCTCTGAGTTACTATTCCCTGGCGGCTCATATTAATAATTCTTATGTTTGATAATTTTCACGGTTATTAATAAAAAGTGAGAAAGTTAAAAAATGATCAATAAAGAGAGTCTTCGTGAGACAGAAAATTTAATTGATAAAAAATATGATAAAAAGTAAAACTTATTGAATAGTGAGTATGTTTAGGAGAGTACAATTTATTTCGTTGTAGGAAACGGAAGACATATTTTGAAACAATTAAAAATGGAAGTTGTAAATAGATTATGAGAGGGAGGGAGATAATCGACTCAATTGCCAGAAAATCATTATTTATTTATTTTAGTCCTTTTTGAATGATCTACTTTCATAATCTATTATTTAAAAACTAGTATGTGCTCCCGTCGTTCCGACGAGAATTTTTCTCGTGTCTTCATTTGATTTATCTAAAAATACTAAATATTTTCCGCTTAATTTTTTTGTTTTTAATGTTAATTTTTAAATTTTAAATTTAATTTAATTTTTATTTTTGATTTTTAACTGCTTATTTTTAATATTTTTAATTTTAAGTTTTTAATTTTATTTAATGGGTTAGATTGTAATTAATGGTAAAGAGAGGTGAAATTGTGAAGAGAGGGTAATTGAATCTTTTTCTTTTGTTTAATGAAGGATAGAAAAATAATTTCAAACTTGATTTTACATTCTTCTTCCTATTCTTTTATAAGAATAAGAATATTATTTATTTTATCATTAAATATTTACCTTGTTACTTTCTTATCTGTCTACGTCTACATGCAATGCAAATTGGCAATCACGTTCTCTCAGACTGATGACTCACGATCATATCACCTTACACAGATAGATAATCATTTAATATAACCGTCAACCGAAACCCCCAAACACTTTACTACGATTGGTATCAGTCACTCTACATCCTCCACGTATCCTTTCTTCAAGTAAATCGTTCCTGGTAGTTTGTATTCAATGAATCTTGTCTTGTCGTCTGTCCTGTATTTATACAAGCTATCTGTAGTAAGTTGTAATTCAAACGCATAAAGTGGTATACTTCATCTGGGTCTAAGAGCGTAGATCGTTTGACTATGGAGTTGTCTAGTAGAATTTTTTTTTAAAAAAAAAATTGCTATTCAAACTGCCATATGTTACAAGTAAATAAATCAAAACTATACTTATTTTAGTAACTATCAATACAAGAGCCACTCTTCCTCCTCCATATCATTACCATGTTATTCTTCATATCATTCCATTTATTAGTAATTTTGTACAATAATGTTGCAGTCGATTGATTCTTTAAATTGATTAAATATAAAGATTAACAATTGAAAGATAAAAAGAAATAAAATGTGAGAATAATTAAAAAACGATCAAAATTCATTCACAAATGATATACAATTGATAAAGCATAGAGATAATAATAATAAGAATAATCGCTAAACAACACTCTTCAATTACTAATAGGGAGATTTACCTCCACGGAGTTTGGATACGATGGATACTTCAGTAACATTTTATTAGAAATTTTATGTTACGAAATACTCATTTTATAATTGATGGACTGAAATGAAAAACTCTGCAAATAGCCAAATATCTTGCTTTGAATTGGGTAATGCAAAATCTACTTAACTATGCAAATTAGCGCTACTTTTCCAGCAATGGATGCGTTAATTTCCACGTGTCAAAAAACGGTGAGGAGACGTTAGGTCGGTTGCCATCAAACGACACGTGTTATATAAGAGATCACAAAGAGCACGCCACGTGTCAACCAGCCACCAGTTTCACCAAAAACGTTGGATATTTAACAATTCCGTAGTCGTTTGCTATTCCTAATCTCATAATGACTCGCTCACTTTATAAATACCTTATCCTATTCATCTTCATTTGAAGCATTATACTCTCTCTATCTCTCTATAAACTTTCTGCAAAAATATCTCATCATATTTACATCGATTTGTGTTGATATACTTATTACATTCAAGACCGAGGTATCAAAGTGACAAAGATGGATGGAGTACGAGGTTGTGGTGACTCAGCGGACGTGATGATGATCAGTAGAATTGATCGAACATCGTCTATTGAAAATGAGCCAAGAACTCTTCATTTCAATCAAATGGAATATGCAAGGGTATGTTTGTATGTATGTTACGATGAAAAACAAGTCTTTAATGATTGCACTTGATTCGACTGCACGATAGCTGTGTATCTATATGATATCTAATGATAATTGTGTGTGCAGAAAGCTGCTATGTATGTGATGAACACATGTAGTATGGAGGATGCGTTGAGGATATTTACAGAAGGGTTAGAGCCGCCGGTGAGGAGGCTGAGGATTAGCGAAGAAGAAGAGTCAGATGAATCGCAATGGGATGACGTATTTGATTATAACCATCATATGCATGTGAGGCATACATCGTCCGGATTCAAAGATATCGCTACTGCTCCTTTTTGAAGGGTAGATGGTAGATGTCTGGTAGTATATATTACTGTGCAGGCTTGAAAGGACTACTGCTCGAACGTAGGAAGTTGCACTTTGTGTTTAGGTAGTTGGTTTGGTCGGTAGCTATAGGCCAGTTTGTACATAGAAATGGTACACTTGTGTCTGGATGGCTTTTGACCTACCATCATCATCATCATCAATGATCAATAGTCAATAGTCAATCAAAATCTAACTCGATCTTGTTTGAACTTTAGAGCATTACTTCCAACTTTGTTTGAACTCATCCTGGAAACAAGTAGCAAACCCTCATTGCCGCTTTCTACATATGTCTCTATGATGACTCTTGATTGTCATACCAAATGAGGCAGATAGTGATATCTTCCAATTTCGGTAAATATTATTTTTCTGGATTCTTGCACAAACAGATCAAGTCAGGAAAACATTAAAAGAAACCGAAACAAACAACGGGAGGATTGATCCAGATATAGTTAACCATTCGAGTAAGCGATGATGTCTGTTCTCAGTGAATTTCGATACCCTTAAACCAGAAACTGAATCCAAGCAATATAAACCTGAGCCTCGCAACTAACATTTTACAAAAACCCAGACAGCTCTGCTTTTCTTTTTATGGACTTTGCTCTTTACTAGTACGTACTTAAGCGTTGTTTTATTTTGGACACTGTGAATAGGAACCTTGCAGGGAAATTGCAGATGGTTCAAGATATAACATTTTGGGTCATACCTGTAGCTTGATGCCATAATTCCTAAACTATATCTGCTACAGCCCAGAAGAGCCACAACATCGGTGGTGAAATACAGATAAACATCATCAAGACCATAAATAGCCATTGCTCATTCATAAAAAAGGACAAGTCAGGTTCACTACCGAGAAGCTAAGATAACGTGACCTTGAATTGTCTTGTTGACCTGTGATTGAGAAGTGAAGTAATCCGGAGACGTAGAGGTTCGTCACATTTTATTCAGATTTTAAAGAAGAGTTACCTCATAGTAAGTGCACATTATGAAGAATATCCTTAGTGTCCAAGCTGACAATAATTTCAAACAAAAAAAAAATTCTTGCCCTATTAAAATTTAAATTCCCAACATACGCAAGGTAACACTCGTTACGAATAAAGGACGTTGGTGGATCGCTTCCGAGACCGCATTTTCAACAGCAAATTTATCTTGAAATCTTTTGAATTGCAGTTAACATTGTCTGATTTCATGTATATCTACCACCCCTGCAATATCAAAGAAAGATGAAGAGGTTACAGGTGCTGTCAAGAAAAGGGGAAAACAGTATTTAGACTTGTGTGTTTGATTTATTGGAATTAAAGTAAACGATATGTGATAGATCCCAGCAAGTTTTCAAAGAAAAATTATTTTCTACATCAGCTATTCATTACCTTTAATTTTGCTCAACTTTTCTACATGTTCATTCAAGTGGTCCACAAATACACGGAACTTGGTGATGGCGATGAGCCATTATAAACACATTCAAAAAAATTGGAAGTGGCCAATAAGAAAACTTACATAAAAAATCTGGAGTTTCAAATGCCCGACTCAGAACCTTTTTCTTCTTTCGGAGGAGCATACTGCCTGGATAATCGGGACCTAGTGAATGGGTCCATTGGAGGTCTTTGAGGTGGCTGAGGAGTGGGCGGGTTTGATTGTCTAAGTTCATTTTCCCTATCGATGAACCTGTTCAAGAATAACGTTATCCTTAAGCAGTGAGGAGCTGTCACACATCACAAACTTCAAAAGAGATCACATTATCACAATAAAGCTGATTGTCGACAATTTTGTAATACTGCATGTCCAACATCGGAATGCAGACCAACTATTGGCTTATATAACATTTAGGTCAAAATATCAGCCCCACACAACTAACATCATATTAAACTCGAAACTGAATTCTGAAGAAGATGAGATGTCCAAAACCCAATGTCTAACAAAATGCAAACATACTCACTCTATATAAGCCATTGGCGCAGCATCACCAACCCTTATACGAGTTCGAAGAATTCTAGTATATCCGCCAGCTCTATCTCTGCAATACATCATATACATTTACCAAAATGAACCATATAAAAAATAAACAACAAAAAATACAATGGCGGTAGAATGTTTACTTGTATCGGTATGCTAGTTCTGTGAACAGCTTGTGTATGACGTCGTCTCCCCGCACAAAGGCGCCAGCTTGCCGTGAAGCATGGAGTGTACCCTGTGTCACAACATAATATCATATTCTTATGGCTAAACAGATTCAAACAACATAAGAAGATAGTTCTCAGTACAAACAAAAAAGAGAAGGAAAACCGACACTTCAAAGTTAGCACAAATGCTATACAACTTCAAGGTTCCATAAGCCTACATGGTACAGAATTGTGATATTCAGAAAGTAACTCTTTGTGACATAGCGTAGACTGTACACCTTACACCGTAAAATAAACTATGCTTCCAGAACCACGTATCAGAACAAAAAGAGAAGCAAAAAATGCAACAAAACTACACGTTTCTACACGAAAATCTTCATTAAGTCGATACTGCTTGTCCTACAACCTAGCAAAACAAGAGGATGTGTGTACAAGCAAGAAACGATACTAACCATAAAAGACAGAATAGGACGATGAAAATAGCAAGAAAAGTAGATTCATTATTACCTCCTTTCCCCATGTTACCATTCGATCAGCCATCCTCCGCACTTCTTTAGCCTACAAGTGGTTTTCTTTAATTTCAATCAAAAGCAACACAAACAACAAAAACGCTATACATAATTCAAAACAATCTGTTTCAATTCACTCCACTGACTAAAACTGCTCAAACTCTCAAATCAGAATACGACCAGAATTGATAGTGATGCAACAATTACCTTAGCGACGGTTGTTTCAATCCTCTCATGCTTAATCAACTGTGAAACCATTGTCCTTGAAAACGCCAAAAAAAATTCAGAAATGAAATTTTAAAACCCTAAACAAACCCCGAAACTTAGAATCCGAACACACAACATCTATAAAGCTTACCTAAGCATCGACACACGATGCGCCGCGGTACGATTAAGCTTCCTAAAGTTCCCCATAGTTGGATGGTGATGCGAGGAGTCGAGCGCGAAAGACGTACAAGCCTCGCGAATGCGGAAAACCCTAAAGTGAGAAATCGATACAGTTCAGCTTCAGCGAGCCGCGCCGAGCACGAAGCTGAACCAATTATGGGCCGGGTTATTATACTCTGGGCCCAGCGTTTAGCAATCCGCATCTCGTTGTTTTTTTTTTTTTTCTTTTCTTATTTTCTCTATTAGTCGAATCTGAGCAAATACGATTGGTAACAAATGAGATAGTTTATATGTAAACGCATGATGTACAGTTATGAATCGATAGAATTTAGATCATGATCCGCAAAAATGGTTGATTAGGTGGACAGACGTACAAGATTATTTAGAACTAGTCTTCGTTGCACAATTATACCTGTGCATAGAAATGGTTGACGATTATAAAAAGAACATTTTTGCAATTTACAGAATATTTATTCGAACGGGCAACTATGTAATAATGTTGTAGCATTTGGATCCAACATTTATGATAGTGTATGATAAATTGATAAAGCAACTATGAAAGGCTTCCAATTATTGTTGCACAGTTTGGCACAATTTGGCAAATGTTTTTATATGTATGCAGTATGCCTAACCTCTCTTCCCTTTTGTAGATTCTTGTGCTGTAAAGGTTTGGTGAAATTGAGCTCATATTTGGCACAGGCAGGTAAGTTATCTGGAGTATCTCCATGTGACAGCAGAAGTGAATCTCAGACTCCACTATTTTTTCATACACTTGAAGCCTTACATGAAAGTTCATAAAATTTGCAACTAGTTGTACTTAACAACATAGTCGATTAAGAATCTAATGACACAAGCCATCAGTAAAGTTAACGGCGCATTATATTTACCCAGTTAACTCCTCCACATCATAATAGTGACTTTGTTACTCATTCTACCTCGGCATGTACCTGAAACTCAATCCCATCTTTCTTGGTCTCCAAGAGATGAGACCACTTACCATGAACCAAATGTATGCATGCCTGCTAATCTTGCTAGCTGTCTCTGCTGTAGGGCATTGCAACAGTTCCAGAGCTGAAAGCCAACAAGTAGTACTGAAGCCAGCACGAACAGATCAGCAGGTTCAAGTTGGCCAATTCTTGGGATATTTGCCAAGAGGATTCCGAGCACCAGCTTCTGCACCTTCAAGAAAACATAATCAGATGGCTTCCAAGCACGGGAATCACCTTAAGAGGTAACTTGAATGCCAGTATAATGATATAGTATTACAAACTATTTACGAGTCTCTGTTGTCTGATATGGTAATTCAAGATATAATGTGTGATCATCTAAGAAAAGGCATCCCTTCTGCAACATGGCCTCATGTCAAGACACTTCACTCCTTGAGTTGATAATTGAAACAAGTTGTCCTTGAAATGCTTCATGCATGAGGCCTCTTTTGTAGCAGACCATGCTGAGTATAATAGTTCTACATCCTGAGTTGAAAACCCATTGTCGCTGAGATTAAGAAATTTAAGATTTTTTGCCTTGCTGATTGCTGATGTCAGCTCTTGTATTAAATTTTGGTTGACTGATAATCGACAACTTTGACCTGCTCTTGAGTATTTGCGAATGACTTTAGAGACCACTGGTTTGCCACTGACTGATTCATCCTCACTGTCCGCTACTTCAAGCTGGTTGTAGTCAATGTTTGCAGCATTTGAACTTTGTGGGATGTCTGTAACCTCATTTTGCTGATTATCTTTAGCTTCATCAGATAGCTTTTCTACGGATGGAGCAATATTTTTTTCTGCCATGCCAAACTCGGATGAATTTTGAGCATGCAAATCAACATTATGAGCCAGATTGAGTTCTTCCAGAGAACTATTTACTGCAGTCACATAAAAGGTACTCTCAGTAGACACATAAGATCAACTAGGGTATGAACTAGTACATTTGTGTACCCACCTTCTAGTGTCTGAATGATCTTAATAATTCCAGCAAGCCCAAGTTGGCAATTGTTAAGTTCCACAACTTTGAGAGCACAAACCGGATTCAGGAGTAGAGATGTTATTGAGTTCCTTCCCTGTTCAAATCATTTCCAACAAGGTGACCAGTCAAATCAAAAACCACAAAACAAATACACGACAACACCTAATCAGTGATGAACACCACACCTCTAGAGAGATTGCATTTCCTCCCAGATTCAACTCAGCAATTCCACCTATCAACTCCGCATTTTGGTTCAGATGAACAATACACTCAGATGTCAAATTACAGTGCGAAAGATCAAGTTTCACAAGTTCTTGAGTTCCACTTGACAGCCTCTCAATTAGCTTCAAAGCCCCATCCTATTGGGTCAAAAAACTTACAATAATTGGAAGCTTCAAGAAGTGTTACCCTAGCAGGATTAGTAAATAAGAAAAACAGTCTCACACTGCCAGTGTTGGTAGACCCGAGTATCAGTCCAGACAAACAAACAGATTCAATGAGACTGCAGAGGCTATCAATCACCAACTTGCTCAGCTTTATGCCCTTCAAACTCAGTTCAGAAAATCTACAAACAACAAACAAGTTACAGCAGCCGGTCTGTATTTTTATAATAAAGACCAGAAGTCAGCCAATTTATACCTTTTCAGATTCTCAAGTTTCGCCAGGAGATGAATAATCACATTTGTAGACATGGGACTGTTTTCTCCTATCAACATACAGTTTAAAAGGATGATTTACAAACTATTCCAAATAACGTAAGCATATAAAAATGCAATACCTATACTGAGGTGCGTAATCGAAGACCCAGAACCCAGTGAGTCAGCAATTTTCTGGATGGTTCTAGATGTGACCGAACAGCGCTCAATGTTCAAGCTATAAAGAGCTGCATGGCAGATAACAAACAAGTGATGATGACTTTTGAGCCTAATTTGCAAGTATATCTAGATGACTTTTGAGTTCAGATCAAAGTCAAACCTAATTTGCAAGTATATCTAGATAGATTACCTTTGCATTTTTCTAAGATAGTTGACAAGTATGATCCACAAGCATCAGTAAGCCTATTCCCAGATAAATTAAGCATTTCCAAGCGGGCAAATAGTACAGGGCACTCACAGATCTGTGAATATCAAAAGTACATCTGTTATTGTTTGATCTATCTACACACAACTGTTCTCTGAAAGAAAAGTAAAACAAAACTAATGAAGCAGGTGCAGGTTTACTGAAACTAATCTCGGAAAATAGTGAACCTTGGGTTATAATGCAGTGAAGTATTCAGCTGATACCAATTATATGTCATGCATAAGCTAGGCAATGTGTCCCCATTATCCATCAGATGGTATTGTACAGTTTATCACTTCAATTGATGTTTATATCTCAATCTATCTTAGATTTTTGTTACCGCTATGATTCATAGACATGCCCAACAACACACTTTTAGTTGAATAAGAGATGACATCATTCAAAAGTGCTGCAGCAAGCAACAAACTTATATAAAGAGAGAATATAAGAGGAAAAACTCTTTTATTAAAACTCAGATGCTTCATACCTGGAACAGAGCGGTTGCACCAAATC